>CAUYPO010005453.1:0-11400 GCA_963574435.1 Cheirogaleus major
ATGTAGGAATAACATTTGTTGGGTGTTGGGCGGGTGGGAGGGGGGAGGAGGGGATGGGTATATACAAACATAATGAGTAAGATGTGCAACGTATGGGGTATGGTCATGCTTGAGGCTCTGCCTCGAGGGGGGAGGGGGGCATGGGCAATATACATAACTGTAATATTTGTACCCCCATAATATGCAGAAATAAAATAAATAAATAAATAAAAAAAAATAAAAATAAATAAAAAGATAATGCCATCATGCAAAAAAAAAAAAAAAAAAAAAAAAAGAAAGCTAAGAATCTTTATGACCATCAGTGATATGACTCCTAAGTAGTAAGCAAGCTAGGAAAACAGTGGCTGGGTATATATATTTTTGAACTATGCCAAACCTTTGCAGAGTTGAAGAGCCTACTACAGTTCCCACTTTGAGGCCCTTTATTAATTTTATAAAGGGCAGTTTTAATGGTACAATATTTGCTTTATGTCTTTATTAATAGATTCAAAGATAGCTATATTAGGTGATTTTCCCTATAGTTCTTGCTTTCTTACCGTATTTATTGCTTTTATTATTTTAGTACTCAATAACATATGAAATACTTGGAGAAGTGCCTTAGAAGTATGAGATGGGACAGAGACGAAGAAATAAGGGAATAATCAAGGAATTAGTGAAGGAGGATGTCCATCAGGGCTAGACAATGAGATATGTAAATAAAATCTTTCCTTTATAACATGGAAGTGTTTCAAAGTGAGGTTTACTGATTTAGTGATACCACCGCCTTGGGCAGTAATAAAATAGGAGTTTGTATTTCAGATATTTAGTTTATAAAAGATATGAGTGGCTAAGGTTATATATAACCTTATATATAATTCTGAGCAACACTAATTGCTTTGTTTCCCAGTATTTCTTAGGTTCAATATGGTTATGTGTAATAGTTAAAATCAAGACTTGAGATGAAGTAGAATTTATACTCTGTAACAATCATTCTCTAAATATAAGTCATTTTCATGAAAGAAAAATTTTAAAGGTGTGATATTATCTTTTAATCAAGGGCTTAAAATTTTGTGAAAACCTAAAACTCAAAGGATAGATAAGTTGGTTTTACTTCCTAGAGAGTTAATCTTCTTGTATACCATCCACTGGACACATCTATGAGAGATCATGACAGGACTCTGAGGTATTCAGTGTTTGTTAAATATTATAGTATATTGAATAAATGATAGAACTGGGACTAGAATCTTAGTTTCTCTTAATTACTAGTTCTTAATTCTAATTATTTTAAAAGCAAAAATTAAGCTCTAACAAATTACACAAAGTATATAAATTTCCTTACTAGAATCTGGTTTGTAAGTGTCACATACATACATACATAAAGTCTTTAGGTTTTACTATCCTTAACGGTTTGGAAAAGTAGTTTAAAATATTCTGCTAAGACTTCAACAGCTGACAAGTTTCCTTCCTCTTATTTATAATTGCTTCTGCATTGACTCACTCTGACTCCAATATTGCATTAGCCTGCTTTACAAACGAGTAATGGGGAGATAAGGGGATTAAGACTTTTGGAGACATATTTGGCAATAAACAATATTAAATCTTTTACTGGGCTACCGACAGCATTTGGACAACACAGAGATCAAATCTTGAGGCATTCTGAGTCACAGAATTGAATTAAAGGGGCCGAGAAGCAATGTAAAATAGAGCTCTGGGTTTTAAGACACCTGAGACTCCTTGGTGTCTAAACATATGTGTGTCTACTTTTTTTGTAATACAAAAAATTCTAAATATCATCATCAAGACAATCTAGGAGCCTTAGATGATAGAATTAGTTATGGCATAGGAGCTCATTAAAGGAAGTACATGAAAGCATTTTCTGAATTTTATTTTAGTCTGTATTTTCACAAATTCTCAAAGGCCTTCAAGGCTATATCTATCATCACAATTCTCAAGAGATGTTAAGTATAGTCTTTTGAATGTTTTTGAATATAAATTATGGAGAGTTGTTCAAATTCAGTGAGATTATTACATTTATTCAGGCAGTGGTGAGTTTTCCTATAAGGGTGTTTCATTTACCTTTAAATTAAAAAAATTAATTAAGTGAATAACTACTCACAGTTTAAAATGTCAGTGCTAAAAGTTATTAAAAATGGTCATGTCTGTTACCTTTCCAACATTATCTTCTAGCTTATCATAAGCACCCCATTATCAACCCCTTTCTTTGTTTCTTCTGGCATTTATCTACTTATGGCTATATAGTTATATAATACAATCTTATGCTTAGCTATTTCTGGTCATTTTCTATTGACTTCCTTTTGTGGTAATTGTAGATTTTACCTCTCTTATATCCTCCTTTCCTGCTTTATTAAAATTTTTTATTAAATCTATAGTCACTCTTTCTATTAGTATAATTATATAAAAATGGTTAACTGCCAGGTAGTATATACTTTGTTTACATTTATATTCTTGTACAACATTTTATTTTTCAACTAAGGATCACTATATTTGTTTTTCTGCTTTGAGAATTGCCTCATTTTCTTTTTTCTTCTTCTTCTTCACTTGCTTAGTTTTCTCAAACCTGTGATACCTTGGTTGGATTAATACCTCAAAATGTTTGCTGAGGGTAGGGAAATCATGGTTATAAATTGTTGGACTTTGAATTTTTGTCAGTTTGTCAATTTTGAATTTGTGATTGGAAGGATCCTTAAGAAGAACTTCATTCCTCCCATTTCCAGTATCTGAATTTATCCCTTAAAATATTTATATTAAAAATAAAATGAATCAGAGAAACAAAAACAACATTCACCTAGGGCAAAATTGTGAAGTAGGCGAAATTTGCTTTCATTACTCTAATTTCAAACAAAGAGAAGGTGACTTGCTTATTCCTGAGGTCCAGAACTTTTGGCTGAAAACTTCTTCTCTATGTTATGACTTATGATTCCATGTTCTGGGTCTCTTCCCTCTATCATTCTTCTTTTTTCTTTCTTTATAAATATTACATTCTGAATCACAATATATCGTTACCAGCTTAATATATTGTAAATACATTATGTTAATGTAAAATAATTGATTTCCATGTGGTATTTGAGGAGTTATGGAATTCTGAAAGTAGACATATTATTATTCTGCTGTTTCAAAATTATTTTCTAAATCATAATGCATAATCTACTCTGTGTCAGAATATTACATTGGAAGTCATAAGATTGACATGGAAAATAAGACATTGGCTAAGTTACTAAATTTCTCTAAAATAGAGAGTTAGATTAAATTTAATTTGAAATACTTTTTATTCTGACATTATGTTTCTAAACATCATATTGTATTAATTAATTATCTTAAGGGTTAGTACATATTTAGTCTTTGTACTTGGAAGAACAACAACCAAATTATGTTCATTTGTAAATGCATCCTGAAGAATTTGCAATTTTTGTGTATATTAGGTCAGAAAATGTCTTAAAAATTATACTTTACATGCAGAAATCTTATAAGAAAGTATTTCTTTTTATGCAATAAAGCATAGGTTTTTTATGCAATAAAGCTATTGAGAAGTGAGATTACTTGCAAAATATTTCAAAGTGACAGAAATTCTTTTGTATTTCCTTGGAGTATCTTTGTCATTTCTCCTGATATTAAAATTAATGCATTCTTATAAAAATTCAAATAATATGGATGACTATACACAATGTGGAACCTATCATTTCAAAGTTTTATGCATATAAAATATCTATGTATGAATTTATTTATACATAGTTAAAGAATAATACCATGCATACTGCTTTATAATTTTATTTCATAGATCTTTGAATTGTAGGTGATAATTCTGTAGAGGCCAATAAAATATTTTACATTATAGAATCTGATTTCATAGTCACATCCATAAAGCTCTTGTTGGTTGTAGAAATGTTACACCCTAATGAGTAAAAGGAAAGCCTAATAAAATTTGTCACTGAGCCTCTAATTTATCTCTTTATTTTGACAAGCATATTGTAATTTTAATCATTTATGAATTTGTTTAATAGCAGAAAAGTGAGTATGGATAATATTTCTTAAAAGTTACTGCCTTAATATTATAAGATCTTATTATAATTGTGTTCTTTTTGATGAAATGTGGAAAGGAGCCTTCAGTGAAATTACTATACTATGAACAAATAAGAAATCATTAGATGTGTGAGCATTGACATAATCCTATAGTCTAGACCAGGATGTCTGTAGACTTTTGTGAATTGGAATTCCAAAGACTTGATGGAGATGAAAAATTGAGAGCTGGAAGTGAATTGGTAAAGGAGGTGGTTATGTCATCTGTACTTCATCCCATAGTTGGGAATGCCAGAAATCTACAGAGAAAACTTTGAAATTAACCAGAAGATCTCAATCTCCTGTTTGGGGGTTTATGGTTGAGCAAGGGACTTGTGACCAAGTCCTTATTTCTTCTTCTCTTGCTTCTCTAGGTACATTTCCATTGAAGAGTTAGCAGAGTGCATTTTAGAAGAAGCATAAGTGTATGTGAAAATTTAAACCTATTAGAAACATCTGGAAACTATTTCTGAGCTGCTAGTTTTTCCTACCTCCCAATCCAAATCTCCCTCCACCTGGCTCCCTACCAAGTTGTGACAAGAGAAAGGGCACTGGGAAGAGATTTGCCAAAGATATTAAGGGGGTGTCTTCATAGTAGTGTTCCATGCTAGAAACAAAGTAGCTATTGAGTTGACTCTACCATTCGACTTCATGTTGCTTTCAGTGACTTTTTTCATGATGATCCCCTGACCAAGTTCATAGAATGGAGGGGCTACTTCACCACTTGCAGACTTCTCCAAACATTTGCCGATGATTTGTGGATTGGTCACTTTGCATTGTTTAGCTTCTAGTCTTACACATTAGGCACAACTTCATCACAGGAGAGCTATGGGTATATATCAACCAGACAATGGAAAGTCCAAGTCAAGGTTGGCAATGATTCAGTACTCACACTTCCATTCTGAACTCCAGTACTCATGGCAGGCATTTTTAATCCATCCTGACACTCTTTTTCATTGAGCCTAAATGTGACCTCCGAATTCTTTTTCACAAAGCGTTGATGAAACTAGTCCTAATTTTCTGAAGTTTGTATAGAAAATGAAAGTGAATTTGGTCTCATATTCAAGCTAAAGAGACCAAACTTCAAAGAAATTAAGATCAATTTCTTTGAAATCAATCATTTCAGTGTGAACTTTTAGTTACCTTGTCTTTCCTAGGTCATAATGTTATCCTCATGATCCCAATCACAGATGATTGGCGTTTAGACTTTTTGCACTTTGCCGCCTTTTGCTTCCAGGGGTCCTCAAAGTTTTTAAACAGGGGGCCAGTTCACTGTCCCTCAGACCGTTGGAGGGCTGGACTATAGTTTAAAAAAATCTATGAACAAATTCCTATGCACACTGCACAAAATAATTTGAAGTAAAAAAACAAATGGGCAAAAACACCCATCGACCGTAGTTTGAGGACGCCTGGTCCATTGACCTAAGCATGCCTCTCTAGTAGTATAGAATTGTAGTAGTTGTTCACCTGATTTTATAGGTTTGAATCTGGCTCTACCATTTACAAACTATGTTACTTACGTCCTACTTTTTTTTTAGGGGAGAATGCAAATCTTTTTTTTTTTTTTTTTAATTTCAGCATATTATGAGGGTACAAATGTTTAGGTTACGTTTGTTGGGCCGGCCCCCCCCGGGGGGGGGGGGGAGGGGTGGTGGGGGGGGCGGGGGGGGGGGGGGGGGGCGGGGGGGGCGGGCGCGCCCCCCAATATACAAACATAATGAGTGAGATGTGCAACGTTTGGGGGATGGTCATGCTTGAGGCTCTGCCTCGAGGGGGTAGGGGGTATGGGCAATATACGTAACAGTAATATTTGTACCCCCATAATATGTTGAAATAAAAAAAAAAAAAAAGAGGACCAAAGGCTGACTTCAAGGAATGCCTATATTTTAAGTAGCAACTAAGGGAAGATGAATCAGTTTCTTAAGAACACCTTGAAAACTCTTCAAACACAAAGAATTGTGTTTATAAATAGTCTACCTGCAAGGTGAGATAATGGCCTCAAATCCGTTGAGCTCATTTTTTAATGTAAACATTGTTAGGGAAATGAAATAGCACCAAAGATCTTGACAGTCTTTCAAATGACAAGGTCTGCCTTTTAAGCCCTGCTTTTGATATATACAGTTGACACTTCCTATCCATGGATCCAACCAACCATGGATGGGACATATTAGGGAAAAAAAATCTACATATGTACTGAACATGTACAGAATTATTTTTCTTGTCATTATTCCCTAAATAATACAGCATAACAACTATTTACATTGTATTAGGTATTATAAGTAATCTAGACATGATTTAAAGTATAGGGGAGGATCTGCATAGGTTATATGCAAATACTATGCCATTTTATATAAGGGACTTGAGAATCTACAAATTTTGGTATCCACAGGAAGTCCTGGAACTAATCCCCCATGGATACCAAGGGACAACTGTATATATGACCTTAGCATCTTCATGCTAAATGAAAGGAGAAAATACTTCATACCTCTGTCTCCCACGCGTTCCTTCACCCACTGGGCAGCTGCAGAGATGCTCTCCATCTTGGTGACATCCAGGCTCACTGTCTCCAGCCTGTCTGACGTCTGGGTCCTCAGCTCCTCAGCCCCCTTCTCTGTCAGACACCCAGCCAGTACCCTCAAGCCGCGCATGTCCAGCTGTCTGGCCAGCAGGTTCCCAAAGCCAGAGTCACAGCCCGTGATGAAGACGTACTTGTCTCGGAGGTGGCTCACCACCTGCCTCTCCCGGTACCAGCGCACAAGGTAGTACAGGCCCACAAGGGCTGCCAGGTACAGCCACATGTTGAGGGTACGTCCTTCTTCAATAAAAAGAGAACAGTTTTCATTTTATTCCTTCCCTTTTTCTTTAAGTAATATCTATTCAATACTTACTATGTGCCAGGCATTGCACTAAGTTCCGGGGACTCAGCATAGGCTAATACTTTGTCCTACCATCAAGAAGCCACGGTCTAGAGAGGGGACTCAGGGAGGTGACCAAACAAACAAAGCACAGTGTGACAGGTGCCATAACAGAAGTACACACACAGTCTCAGAAAGCTGCAAAGGAGGATTACCCGTAGTCTGCCAAGTTAGGCTTCACAGAAGCAATGATTTTGGTATCACTTCCTATAGCATAAGTAAGAGTTGCTTCCTATAGCATAAGTCAAAAAGTTGACAAGGATCAAAGGACATTCCAGGCAGTAACAATGTATACACGAGTGGAGTAGTGAGCAGAACAAAACTTCCTGATACCTACAAGCAGCTCTGCAGGGGTGCAGTGCAGAACTTGCAGAGGAAGATATGGGGGATGAGGCAATGAAGGTCAGATCATGAAGGGCCTTGTAGGCCCCACTAAGGAATCTGGACCTTATCCGATAGGCAATGAAGGAGTGCTACTAGAAGACATTAAACTATAGAGTAAGATGGCCAGATTTAGCTTTAGGAAGATCTGTCTCACAGTGACAGTGGAGGACAGATGAAACGGGTGTGCTGAAGGCAGGGAGATCAGTTAGGGGACCCAGCAGTTTGAGTGCAATATTTCAGCCAAAGCAATTTGTAAATATAGACCAATCAGAAGTACTGTTGAAATAAGTATTCACAGATGCCTATGTTTCTAGATGGAGTTCTGGAGCCAAGCCCACCATTTTTTGGCCATCTATAGTATAGGTGTTGGCTGAACTAACATCATTCATAACAACATAGACAGAGGTCAAAAGTGGGTGTGGGCCCACTAACACATCCTGAATGAGGTGAGTCTATGCAATTCAAACTCCGTAGTTTGACATGGACGCTCTGCCAGTGCTCTGGCCACTGACTTCCTCCTCGGTCCTACCCCGGCTGGCACACTATTTGATAGATGAGCACTGAGAGGTGAAGCACAGCACTGGACAAAAGAGGGGACAAGATTGTTCCAGGCAGATTTTCCTGACCTCTCTTAACCTGCCCCCTGGCAGGAGTAGCAGAACTGACTACTCCCTCCACAGTGAATGGCACATGGCACATGCTTTAAAATGTTATAGATCAATTAAGTAATTCTAAATCAAAATATCCTAAGGAAAAAAAGAGGGAGAAAAAAAAAATAGCAGGGAGAATGAGCTGGAGAAGTAGGAGAAAGCAAGCTGATGGAAGCCAAGGGAAGAGGGGCTTGGTGAGGACCGCAGTGCAGCAAGGTGGCCCTGGCATGTCAGGAGGGCACTGGTGACCTCAACAGGAGGGCTCTTCGGGAGCGAAGGGCACAGAAGCCAATCCTCAGCAGGCTGATGGATGAATTGGAGAGCAGGAAATAGAGCCAAGCGGAGACTCTTCTTTCAAAAGCCTGGTCTGGGAAAGAGAGAAAGGAACCAGTAGCTAGAAGGCAATGTAGGGCGTCCAGTAAAATGGAAGGAGATAATGAGGGGAGAAAACTGCTGGCAGAAGCATCTAATGCTCCCTCCATTCCCCTCTGTCCTCTCTTTCTCTCCTTTTTCTTTTCTTTTCTCTTTTTTTTTTTTTTTTTTTTAGACAGAGTCTCACTTCTGTTGCCCGGGCTAGAGTGCCATGGCGTCAGCTTAGCTCACAACAACCTCAAACTCCTGGGCTCAAGTGATCCTCCTGCCTCAGCCTCCCGAGTAGCTGGGACTACAGGCATGTGCCACCATGCCCGGCAAATATATATATATAATTTTTTTTTTTTAGTTAGGCAATTAATTTCTTTTTATTTATAGTAGAGACGGGGTCTCACTCTTGCTCAGGCTGGTCTCAAACTCCTGACCTTGAGCAATCCACCCGCCTCAGCCTCCCAGAGTGCTAGGATTACAGTCTTTCTCTCCTTTTTCCTTCCCCTTTTTCTTCTTTACCCTCCCTTCTCTCCTCCCTTCTCTGAAGCTTTCTGCCTCTCTCTAATTTGAGAACTGTGTTCTCTGGCGAGCTACCTCTCTTCTGCCCGTTTGGCATTCCCTGGTGCACTGCAGTTACAGAAAGGGCTTTATCCTGCCTGTTTATTCACTAAAAGAATAATTTCCTGATGCCAGTCAAAGATGAAAATCCATTTCCCCTATTAGGGAGAAGCTCAGAGCTCACAGCCTCCCTAGGTACTACTATCCAGCCATCACATGCCTAGTAGCAGGAGAATCTGCAGAAGAGATGTGTCAGGCAGCATCTCCAACCCCAGGCAAAACCTGAACATGGATCAAATACCTGAAGATGCCCTAAATAGTTCAGATATGAGACCAAAAGAGGCCTGCTTGTTTTTACAAACCATTCACCTACAAAAGCTGTGCAATTACTTAACCAGTGTTGCTTTTCTTTTTCTTTTTTTTTTTTTTTTTTGAGACAGGGTCTTGTTGCCTGAGATAGAGTGCCGTGGCATCAGCCTAGCTCACAGCAACGTCACATTCTTAGGCTCAAGCGATCCTCCTGCCTCAGCCTCCCAGGTAGCTGGGACTACAGGCATGTGCCACCATGCCTGGCTAATTTTTCTATTTTTTGTAGAAACAGGGTCTCCTCTTGCTCAGGCTGGTCTTGAACTCCTGAGTTTAAGCAATGCTCTCGTGTCAGCCTTCCAGAGTGCCAGGATTACAGGCATGAGCCACCACGCCCAGTCCTGTTTTTCTCTTTGACCTGAAAGATTTACATACAGTGCTTACTTTGCTATTTATTTATTTATGAATTTTTGACATTCTTCATTATCTTCCTGTTATGGGAAATGAGAATTTAGCTTTCTTATGCCACATTGTCTGTCTCTTCCCTTCTCATCCACACAGTGCTTCCTAGTTAATTTTCTTTAATGAGCTTTGAAGTTGAATCTAGACAACACCTGCATAATCACAACGCGTAAGCTAAGACCTTCCACTGTTCATTTCAGGAGTGCCCCCATCTTGGTCTCCATCATTGACTGCAGCTATTCTCCCACAAAGATGTTGATCAGCTTAGACTATCTTTGGGGCTCTTGCCCTCCCTCCCACTTCCCCTCTACCTGCAGCTCTCCCCCCACTGTGCCTTTCTTTTCTTCAGCCTCTCTCTATCACTACAATCCTCTCATGGTTTCATTGACCTCCTTATTCAGCCTGGGTCTCATGGTTGGCCATTTTATGGGTGCTTCATTGGCACCCCAAAACCTTTACTATCCATCCACATTCTCTAGTTGCCACCTGCCAAGTGGTGCTAGAGCAAAGTCAGAAAACAAACTTGTTATTTCTACAACAAATCGATGCTACACTGTCTCAGCTGGGCCCTTGCTGATACAAGGCAAACCTTCTGTTTGCCTCTATTTGACTCCTACGTTATGTTTTCTCAACTATTCCAAATGTTTACCAACCTTCTCAATTTCCCAACCTCATGTTCATTTGGTTCTCTTTCCACAGAGGAGCCTACCTCTTGCTTGCTTCCCTGCCAAAATCCAGATCAGCTCAACCTCCATCCTCCCCACTTCCAAACCAATGGCCTTGACACTCTAATTCATATCCACAACATTTTGCCTATCATTTTGGGGGTTCCAGGGTCCTCCGAGGGTACCTCTGTTCTAAATGTCTCCATACTGGCTTCTCTCCTCCTTCTTTTTTCTTTTCTCCTACCTTAGACCATCCTACCCTGCCACCCTTTAATGACCATCCTCTCTCTCTTTTTCTCTCTTTCTCTTTCACCCCATATGGCCAAAATATTCAAAAAGCATATGCACAGGGCCTCTATTTTCTTGGCACCCATGAGCTCCCCAAGCCCTTGCACTCCACCTTCCATTCCCATCACTCTCTGGAAACTCTCTCAGAGCTCACCCAGGACCTACTAGCAGCCAATGCCCAAGGCCCTTTCTCTCTTCCTCAGACCTCTCAGCAATATCTAGTACTTTCAGCCAGGTGCTGTGGCTTATGCCTATAATACTAGCACTCTGGGAGGCCAAGGCAGAAGGATGACTTGAGGCCAGGAGTTTGAGACCAGACTGAGCAAGAGTGAGACCCCTGTCTCTACTAAAAATAGAAAGAAATTAACTGGACAATTAAAAGTATATATAGAGGCCGGGCGCAGTGGCTCACACCTGTAATCCTAGCACTCTGGTAGGCCAAGGCGGGAGGATTGCTTGAGCTCAGGAGTTCGAGACCAGCCTGAGCAAGAGCGAGACCCCATCTCTACTATAAATAGAAAGAAATTAGCTGGTGGCTCACGCCTGTAATCCTAGCACTCTGGGAGGCCGAGGCGGGTGGATAGCTCAAGGTCAGGAGTTCGAAACCAGCCTGACCAAGAGCGAGACCCCGTCTCTACTAAAAATAGAAAAGAAATTAATTGGCCAACTAAAAATATATAGAAAAAATTAGCCGGGCATGGTGGTGCATGCCTGTAGTCCCAGCTACTTGGGAGGCTGAGGCAGGAGGATCGCTTG
>CAUYPO010005455.1:0-14610 GCA_963574435.1 Cheirogaleus major
CAATTAATTTCTTTCTATTTATAGTAGAGATGGGGTCTCACTCTTGCTCAGGCTGGTTTCGAACTCCTGAGCTCAAACGATCCGCCCACCTCGGCCTCCCAGAGAGCTAGGATTACAGGCGTGAGCCACCGCGCCCGGCCGCTTATAATATTCTTAATTGTTCACCAGTTTCTAATTTGTAATGGCAAAATTTAGTTAATTTCTTTCTCTCCCACTCAGAAATTCCATGAAATAGGATGTTCCATGAATAGCCATTGGTTCACCCGGTACCAGACACCTAGAAGATGCTCAATAAATAGGCATCAATCAAATGAATGGAGAATGGCGAATTCATGGGACGTTCTATGATTGAGCATGGTATATTGCAGTGACTTACATTTTTGTTTTATTTTTAAGCTTTGAACTCCATTCATCACTAGAAACACGACCAAAAATGCTAATGGGTAACACAAGCAAACCAAGCTCCGTCTTGCACGGCACCCCCTCCCCACCTGTCCTCCAGCAGCAGCCAATGAAAAATCTTCTCAACATGGACCTGCAAGGAGCCATGAAGGACTGGCAGGAATTTCACAAGGAGAAGCAGGAACACTGATTAGAGTGGTCATTACATATACAGGACAATAGGACAGAGCCTGGGTAGAATGGATGGGGCTTGGTTTACATGCTTTTCAAATATACTCCTTGATTTCCTGCTTCATCCTCCAATCTCATATCTACCATCCAAAGCCTAGAAATTCCCAGTACCATTTCTTCTCTGGGGTCTTTTCTCACTATCCTAGGAAGAGGAAATTTCTGTTGACTTCACACCTTCACAGCACTGACTGTACTTTGTCAAAGCTAAAGATGCCATAGATCGTAAGACACATCATTATTTTATGCACCATTAAGAAAAAACATCACCACTTAAAATATGACATAGTATTTTCTTATCACTTTGGATTCTTATTTTAACTTACTGAGTGATTATTTAGACACAGAAGACATGTAACTGGTGATCATGAATTTGACCTCTTTAATATCTTTAGCATTGACAACATATTTCAAGAACACCAGGGTTTAATTAGCATAACCTTGTAGCTTCATTTTTTTTCCCTGACTGAATCACACGTGGCTGGAAGTTAGATGGCTTCTGTTCAGTTGGCGGTAAGTTCAGGGGAATTTCAATGCTTTGATGTTAAGTCCTGCACAGTGAATGAATTGGTAATGCCAGCTTCTTTCTTGTCACTTTGACATTTCCTTCATCTCCTGGCAGATTGTATTTTCCAAATACAGCTGCAACAATATCTCCCATATGCTCTTCTAGAAACTTGCTACTCCCCAATCAAGAGATGAAGTTAATTTCCCTCTACTTGAATCTGGACAGACTTCTGACTTGCTTGGAACCAATAGAACACAGCAGAAGTGATGCCACGTGACTCCGGAACTGGGTCCTAAGAAGGGAATCAGCTTCTATCTTGCTCTTTGGATATTCTCTTTTAGAGCCTTCAGTTTTCATGTAAACAGTTGGACTGCCTGGCAGTTGGGACTGCCAAGATGTTTCAAAGCCCACAGTAGCCCATGCAGAGAGACCACAGGCAGAGGCTCAGAGACCACATAAAGGGAGAAAGATGCCGGACTTGCTTCCCGCAGCTGTCCCATCTCTAGACACCTCTAACCACAATGACATGAGAGACCTTGAGCCAGAACTGTCCAGACAAGCCCTTCCCCAACTCCCGTCCCACAGAGACCAGAAGAGACTATAAGATAATAAAATGATTAGTATTGTTTCAAGCCATTTAGTTTTGGAGTGATTTGTTAGGTAGCAAGAGATGACTGGAATACATCTATTCCCAGGAAGTTGGCAATTTCTCCTACCTTTAGTTATATTGCTTGATTTGCACTAGGCAATCCTTTTTCAGTTATCTCAGTGATAAAAATAACTGGCAGCATCTACTTGTGGGCACAGGTCATGTAAAGCACTTGGGCTGCTGCCTCACAAAAACATATGGACTTGTGGTCATATTTACTGAACATAAATATTTGCTTTGTTAACATATCATGCCCCCAGGACTACTTCCATTCCTTTGTGTATATAATAACTTCTTTCAATGAAAAATCATAGAGTATTTTATCAGAACAGATTTTAAACAGCACCATAACTTGATACCTGTAGTATCCACAATGAACAGAATTCAAATGATTGGAGACAGTATGAACAGCCATGACCAAGTTCTAGAATGTGCAGGCAATCACAACTACATCATGACAGCTACCTGGCCACGAGTGAAAAAAAGATGCCACCCATTTAAAGACACATCCCAATTTTGGGGCATTAGAATGTAAGCATTTAGAATTAGAGTTAAGGAAGTATGGCCCTCTGTGTTCCTCTCTTGTGGCACTTGTCATATATAATTTTTGCCTCATACTCTACATATTTGTGTCATAAGCGCTACATAGACCATTCTGTTTATGTGCATATCTCTAGCAGTTCCAAACTTCATGCTTTGTGCACCACCTTGCATGGGGAATCATTCAGTCATCCCGAGAGACTCCACTTTAATATCATACTTTGTGGTCTCAAATCCTCACATCTGGTGCTCAGATGGGCTGGGCAATTCTTTGCTCACTTCCAGCTGGCTGTGGGTTTCATTCCCCACAGTGACTGCTCTGACTGTTCCAAACCTTTCCTGCTCTTCTTAATTTCCCAAGCTCATTCCCACCAACTTGCGAACTGAGAAGTAAGATGGCAGAGGGGAAGAGCTAAGGTTTGGGGGCAAACAATGTTCAATTTGTAGACTGTATGGCCTTTAGTAAGCAATGTAACCTCTCCAATCCTCACATGCCTTTTCTTTATTTTTTTTTGTAAAATGGAGTAATCATACCTTCAAAAGACTTTAGCAGGCAGCAGGTAAAAATTTGATATCAGACTGCCTGGGGACAGTAACATTAGTTTTATTTTTAGTTCCTTCTCTACAGCCTCTCCCCATGTAGCCTCCTATTTTGCAGGAAAGATAAAGATAATCTATCTCCCATTTTATCAAAATATGGCCTATATCTTTACCCTACCTGTTTTCATTGCCTCTTGTCCCATCAAGAATATCCCTGTTCTTCTGAGAATGCAACGTGAATGTCATGGTGCCTTCACAGATAGATTAGGGATAACAGAAGCATCCACTCACTTATTAGAATTTAATGAGTAAATTCATCTTGAAACCCTTCCCTGGCACGTAGTAAGTGCTAAATGTTAACAAGTAGTCTCAGCATCTGCGTTTCTCATGCTTTACCGCTAGCAGTCGGCGCAGTTAGATCTCAGTTGTCTGGGGTGGAGAGAGACGGCCATGCTGAGCTCGGGTTTGAGTATGTGCAGTGTTAGAAAGAACTAGAAATGGTTGGGAATGAAGCTAACGTGATTTCTCTGTCACCAACTAAGGTCAAATCTTTTCTTCAGGTTGTTAGTTTCATCATTGTTGTCTTTCCCCAGACTCCATTTAAAAACACACCCAATGAAAAGTGTACCTTGAACAAACAAGTCAACAAACATTTATTGATGAACTGGATACAATTTCAAATAAGAGTAGATGGAAAGGCAGAGTTCATACATAGCATTTCACTTCAGTGAACTTTCAGGAGGATATTCTTTTTCAATTTGCAGAACCTACTCCATGAGCGCCAGGACTGAGTCCAGGCTCCTAAACATCTTGCATCCCTAGGAGCACATAACACCACTCGCTGGTTAATCCTGTAGCAAACCATCATCACTTGCAGCTCGAATGACCATATTTTACTTAGTTTTCAAGGTACCGCCTTAACCCCTAATCCAAGTGTTAGATTTAATTTTTTTCTGAATAATGATAAACTTTATAAAAGGGTTTTTAAAAAAATCTTTCATTATTAGTTGAATTTTGCAATTCATTAGCCTTGCATGTTCACTTTTTCTATCCCTTTGGACTTCACTAATGTGGGTTTAAACCCATTGTTGCTGCCTTGTGGAAGTTATTTTACCTTACTGTGTAATTGTTTTCTTTCTATCTCAGATACAGTTTAAAGGCAGTTTTGAAGATTAAGTGAGATAAGCTTGAAAGCAGGTAGAGTACCTGGAATATAACAGGTGATTCAACAAAGCTTAATTTCATGGCAAACTTCCCCAATTCTTCTTGACCTTTTTTTTTTTCTTTTTGTATGGGGGCTGGACTATAAGGAGAATTTTAGAATGCTATCATCTGGGCATTTTATCTTCTTAATCTCTGGGCTTTAGGGCATTAAAAGGAGAAAAATGTTGACATTTCTGGAATTTCATTTAAAGCTCATATCTATTTAATCTTTAATACTCCATATATGTGTGGAAATCTTTTTTCTCTCTCTCTTTTTAGAACAGAGTTTCCCCCAGGTTGTCCTCCATTATGAGATATGCTTTAGAGGATCTTTTCCGGAGACAGGACAGAAACTGTATCCAAATAGATATAAACCAGATTGACAGAGCCTTTGAGATTGCTATAAGGAGCTTTCTAAATTTATATACTAAACTCCCAGAGTAAGGCATTGTTTATATTTATTTTAAATAAAAATCCTTCTGGGCTTGTGTAAGGAAAGTCAGTAAATTGATGAACATAGCACAGTTCAGAGCCTCCAAATGACAATGAAGAGATCAGCTCCACACCGTGACGACCAAGGGTGATGTTGACCAGGTTGCCAATTGCTATCTCCAAAATTCACCAGTGTCTTGACCATCTCCCCTTAATCTCATTGCCACATTCCTGCTGAATTCCAGGGAGTGAGTCTCTGCATCTCATTAAAGTGCTAGCCCAGGCCAGGTAGTTCCTTCCTTAATAACTTATGGCTCAGCTCAGACACTTATATAAGACTTCGTTAGAGTTATAGAATAGCAAAGGCTCCACCACACATACACACACACAGGGTAAATATCAGCTAGATATACCACCCAGGAACAATCTTAAGGCTCCTCAACTTCCTGAGTTCTATACCCAAAAAGAGGGCTGAGAGAGTAACCATCTCTTTCATCTCTTCCACACAAGGTATATTTTCTCTGTTCCAGTCTAATTCTGGTAAACCATTTCTCTACTGTTGACCCCAAAACCTCTCTTTTATATGCCTTTGTGGAACTCACTATACTGCATTCAGTAAATATCTATCGACTACCTACTATGTGCTCAGAATAAATTAAGAATACAATTTAAGTCCTTTATCTTCTTGAGTCATATTTCTTCTTGTCTTATGCTATTCGGTGGCTCAGGAATTAACTAACCCCATGGTTCATACGTTTAAGAATTATTGGTGTACATTTGTCATGTTCATATAGACAGTATTTAGCTTTAGTAATTCAGTTATTGGGACATTCTTTTGTATACAACAAATGCAAAGAATTTGTCTTTAAATAGAGAAAATGTGATTTGAATAAGATACTTGGAATCTACAGCTGGGCACAGCGATAGACAAGTTGTCTACGGCACAAAAAAGCATTCATTTCAAGTACTGGTCTTGCCATTAAGCAGCCAAGGAGCTTGGAACAAGGCATGTAACCTCACTAGACTTCCATTGTTTTATATGTAACATGATGGGTTTGTCAGACAATCTTTCTCCAATTCAGCTCTAAAAAATTAGATTCTACCATGTGTCTTATGTTTTGGTATTACACTGAAGTGTTTTGGTATTGCACTGAAAATGAAAAAGAAGAGACACTTAATGTGCCAATGTTTTCAAAGATGGTGAAAGCCAGTCAGTCACATTCATCATTCCCAGGCTACGTGCTTTACACAGAACTTGGCACCTGGTGAGGACTAGCATGTGCCTTAGTTTGAAGATTTGTGCTCAAGTGACTTGTCAAGGAAGGACTCCCAGGAGAAACTGGGAAGCAAGCTGGACATGTCAGATAAATACAAGAAGCCAGACGAAGGTGCAGATCCAACAGAGGAGCTCTGGAGTAACAAATATGGCTCAGGGTTTGTCCAACAAGTCCAGACAAGCAAGCCGGGCTTCCTACTCACGCTCTGGTGGATGGCTGGCTAATGCTTGTCCCCAGGGAGGCTGTAAAGCCAAGGCCCCTCTGGCTCTCTGAGCATACAAGCAGGCCTCTGAGGGTGTGATGGGTACAGGCCGTAGCAAGCAAAATGGGTACAAGAAACGGGGAACAAAAATGGTGAAAGGAATCCAGAGGATCTGAGCAGAGCTCTGCCCATGTCCACTGCAGGGCCTGGGAGTTAGGCTGCTTTCAGATGCATGTAATGGAAAACCCAATTCAGATGTTCTAATCAATAAAAGGAATTTACTGGCTCTATTCAGAGGTAGGGTAAGGTTTCAGATATGGAAAGCTAGTCTAGGCTCTAGCACATTTTTCTACAGTCCTCCAGGGGCTGGTTTTCTCTAGAAATTAATTGTGTCCAGCAGCAATCAGCATTCCATATTCTTCTTCATATTTTCTCTTTCCTAACTGTGAAACAAAATCCAGAATTTTATGCTAACTGGAACATATTGGGTCAAGAGCCCTGTCCTGAATCAGTCATGTTCCTGGGAGTAGGCCAGAGTCCATCAAGACCAGACCAAAGGGAGAGAGGTGAGACGATTTGAAGAATAAGCAAAAGCTCCACCAGTCTCTTGCTAATCCATAGCCATCCACATCCTCGTCCCTGTATCAAGTTCCACAGATCCTCACCCCTAAATGGCAGCAGTGGTTCTCCACTATGCTGCATGTTGAAATCACCTGATGCCTAAGCTCACCCCTGTGGATTCTTATTTTGTTAATCTGGGGTACAGCCTGGCTATAGAAATTTTTTACAGTTCCCAGGTGGTTTGCTGTGCAACTTAAGTTGAGAGCCACAGTCTAAAGGGAGACAAGACCATGTCTCTCCTAGTTACCAACAAGAAATCCAACGAGTGCAAGATTTCTGGGTGAAGTCCTTTTTTTTTAAAACTAAATTCTGATATAACCCCTCATGGTCAGTAACAAGTTGATAAATGGTACATTACCCATCATCTATGCTCCCCAACACACAATGGGGAAAAGAGAATGGCAAGCTGCATTACAAATTTCCATTTTAAAAACAGGAAGCGACATAGAGTGGTCATTGGTCCATAACGTATTTCATATTCTGCTGGACAGGATCATTCAGTGATCTTGCCTTGCAAGAGGAGTGAATAATCTAGGTGTGGCCGGGCACGGTGGCTCACGCCTGTAATCCTAGCTCTCTGGGAGGCCGAGGCGGGCGGATCGCTGGAGCTCAGGAGTTCGAAACCAGCCTGAGCAAGAGCGAGACCCCGTCTCTACTATAAATAGAAAGCAATTAGTTGGCCAACTAAAAATATATAGAAAAAATGAGCCGGGCATGGTGGCGCATGCCTGTAGTCCCAGCTACTCGGGAGGCTGAGGCAGGAGGATTGCTCGAGCCCAGGAGTTTGAGGTTGCTGTGAGCTAGGCTGACGCCACGGCACGCACTCTAGCCCGGGCAACAGAGTGACAATCTCAAAAAAAAAAAAAAAAAAAAAAAAAAAAAAGACACATCTAGACTAGCGATTTAGATAAGAATCTAGTTTTTCAAAATATAATTTGTCAAAAAAAATAAAAATAAAAAAATATAATTTGTCAAAAACCAAATTATCTAACTGCCATTTCCTTGGAATATGCAATAAAACTGTTTTTTAGGTATTAGACTTAAGATTCAATTGAATCTCTTTGTAAATGTTAAATTGTTATGACCCAAAATGACATCAAACTAAGCACAAACTTTTAAGTCAGCATTATACTGTGTATCTATTGTCTTTAAATGCAGAATTTTTCCATTCTGAATTTAAATGTTTGAAACCATTCTAATACAAATTCTAAAAATACCATTAGTAGGTCACTTATACCAATTCAGGTTAAAATTAAATCTCATAGGTTTTCTTGATATCCCTTGATATAGCCAGAGTAACTTCCTACTATTATAATACCAATTGACCAACCACATTTACTACCCTCAGTACTTCCCAAACACTAGTTCCTGAAAATGTTCCAGCTAAAAAAGGGCTTCAGTCTAGTAAGCTTTAGAAGCACTTATATTCTATTAGAAATTCATAATTTATATTATCAGATTGAGGAACTAAAAATTAAATATCAGTTTAACTCAGAGTTGTACAGGGAACTCTTTTCCCTCATATACTTGAAAAAACACCACACTATTTATCAGTGAAGAATTAGTTGTTAAATATACTGGTATCATACCTAACTAAAAGGAGGCTTACTTATATAGTTTATATTAAAAAATTATACAATGTCAAACCACAAAATTATAAACATGAAAGAAAGTGATCAACCAGGTGAACAAATTTTCTGTATGACAGCTGTAATGTTTCAGAAAACAGATTTTTTTCCAGCGCTGACAGCTAGCTTCTCACCTCTAAAGTAGGTATCTCCAGGAAATTCTTCTCCATGTGTAACTGAATAGCTCTGAGGCAACTGACAAGCTATATTTTTATCCATTACAATGCTAAGAAACGCTACTAATTTATCCCAGTTATGAAAATTAAAATGGTACTACACCTGTTTCTTTTTTCCACCTCAGCAACAAGCTCATCAGTAGAGAACTGTCCTCTTACAACAAGAATCAAGTTTTTAATGACGTCTTCCGAACAATCAACATCAAGTAATCCTCCAATGACCACAGGAAGTCGACTTGGATTCACCTATGGTTAAAAAAAGTAGAAGAATGCCCATTACATTCATAAGCTAAGCAAAGAGAAGTTTAAAATAAATAATACCCATTTCCTTCTTTTAACATCAGTTTTAAAATTCAATAGTAAACTAAAAGTCTAAATTTGCAACTAGACAGGAATTTAGCAGGAAATCCAGCTAAAAATAGAACTTCATGGACTAAAAAGTATTGGAAGCACTTGTATTTATATTCTCCTCTATTGGTTTTATTAACTAGTTATCTAGGCATTGCTCCAAATGATAAATAAATTCAAAGAAACTAATGTCAAAGAATGATTGGAAGACTGTCTAATAAAAAAGGCTCCTATCCTATAATAGCAACACTGCCTTTTGATTTCTAGAGTTAGAAGATAAAGTATCTAACATCAATATTTCAGATGGTTTGAAAACTGTGCTTTGGCGTCTAAGGCTTCCGCATGGATACCTCAGGGCCTACCAAGTTAGCAGGGTCCTAGGCCATCCAACTTTTTCCAGCTATAGTAGTTCTATTCTTATGTTTTACACACTTGGCATACATGTAAAATTTTAATCAAGAAAGCATTCTGCTGAGACAAAAAAATGTCAAAAGGTACTACAGCAGACCACTCTTATTGGGCACATAGTTTCAAAAGGATGAATATTTCCAGAATATGAGAAATAATATCTACAATAAGATCATACTTTTAAATTTACCTCTGTATTACTTACCTTCTGTACGTATATCTCTATATACTTTTGAAGATTATTTCTATATAAATAGAGCACCAAATCATGGACGAAGTCAAAGCGATCACACACAATGATAAGTGGTAGCTGATCTGTTAGTTTTGCTTCCTGAAAAAAGAACAAAAAGAAGCCTTAATTTTCACCATGAGGTATCAAATCTACATAAAATATGAGAATCTATTCTAAACTAACGGGAGAGGCTCATACAAACTTGGCTTTTCCGTTAAAGAAAGAAATGCCCCAATAGTTAAATGTGTACATCCCAGTTTTAGTAAATTTTTACTAAGCAATACTTAGATTCACATAGCAATATGCCAGGTCCTTCCCAAGTACAGCCTTTTACCAAAAAGAAAAGGAAAAGGAACAAATTAAGATTTGTGAGCCACCAGTGGCTCTCAGGTTATAAAATCATCACATTGGGACTTTCATTAATACTAACACTTCAATTAAATTTGCAATTGACTTAATAACTATAATCATATTGTCAAAAATATGACATAAATGGCTCACATTTGTTTCAAACTAATGATGTCTTTTCTAGCCCCTTCCCAACTCCAATCTATAATATAAAACCAGCCTCTAACATTCTATTATAATAAAGCCTACAAGGAGCAGCATGATGGTGATTGCCATGAATTAAATACACCACATGTTGCTATAAGAAAAAGGCAAAAAGGCAAAAAAAAAAAGAAAAAAAAAAAAGCATTTAAAGAAAAGACATCTTTAAATTGCCAACTGCTCTTACCATTACAAATACCAAACTACAATCCTACTTGTAGACTGACATAGACGATATTATATACATACAGGTAGGTAAGACCTGTACTGGGCATTTACCTGATACATGTCCTGTTACATTCCACAGACATAAGGTACAGCACAAAAAACAACAGTTTCCATCAGGAATTCATTTATACACAGTGAAACATTCCTCAATAAATGATTCCTCTAAGATAGTCTACTAAGGAACTAAAACTAAGCAGGGTAGAGCTTTCCCCAATGACAGCCACTAAGAACATTATTTGCAGTTAGAATGAAATGGTTCCTCAGACTAGGGCATATCCATCACCCAACTATAAATAATAAGATTAGTTTATGAAGTATTCAGAGAACACCAAGGTAAATCTTAAGTTTAATTTAGCCAGCCTAAATTAAAAAATAAAAATGGCTGTAAATCTGAAGTAGAAGTTCAGCTGCAGATTTTTCACATTAAGGAAAGTCTAAAGCAAGTATTGTTTTTACTTGCTTAACACCATGGAAACTCTGTACTAACAGCTGCTACAATCATTTCTAGTAACAATCTGTCTGCATCTACCCATGTACAAAATTAAAGTAGGCCATGTTTTTCCCTACAAAATGAACATCAAAAAATTAGTGGATTAACATTCAAGTCTTCTTCCTTACCCTTAAGGATTATATCATATGCTTAATATACATAATAAATTTTTTTCTGTTGCCCAGGCTAGAGTGCTGTGGCATCAGCCTCGCTCACAGCAACCTCAAACTCCTGGGCTCAAGAGATCCTCCTGCCTCAGCCTCCCGAGTAGTTGGGACTACAGGCATGTGTCACCATGCCCGGCTAATTTTTTCTATATATTTTTAGTTGGCCAATTAATTGCTTTCTATTTATAGTAGAGACAGGGTCTCGCTCTTGCTCAGGCTGGTTTCGAACTCCTGAACTCGAGCGATCCGCCCGTCTCGGCCTCCCAGAGTGCTAGGATTACAGGCGTGAGCCACTGCGCCCAGCCCATAATAAAGTATTACATACTTCGCCACTTAGGGGAAAAACATACTTGCAAGTAATCTAAGATTATTTATTCTATTCTCATGGATGGGTGTTTTAACTTTTGTGGCAAAGAATTCCACTTCTATGGAATGCTAACTTCATTCCAAAAAGAAAATTTAAGATCGAAAAAGTAGACGAAAATTAGGTTTTCTTGACTGCCTAAATTTGCACATGATTTCATATATTGAAGTATATTATTAACATTTAAAATTATTAACCATTTACTAAATGGTTAATTAGTTATAATGGATGAAGATTTTAAGATTAAAACTGAAATTATATAAACACATTCAGAGGTTTCCTTCAGCATGAATTTGTTCATGAGCACCTAAGAACCAGACTCTGTTCTTAGGCACTGGAGATACAGCAGGGAACAAAGTAAGCACAGTCTATTATTCCCTCAAGGGACTTACATTCTAATGGGAAGAGACAACACCTCATAGTGGTTAAGTGTCATAAAGAAAAACAAAGCAGGATAAGGGAGAAGTGAGTATGGGGTAGGAATGGGTTCTATTTTAGACAGGGTAACCTGAGACATCTCTCTTATGACATTTGATCAGAAACCTGAAGAAAGTAAAGGGGAAGTTCATGAAGATCTGAGAAAATAGTAGTCCAGAGCACAAGTAAAGGCCCTGGAGCAGAAAAGGGTTGGGAGAGTTCCAGGAATAGCAAGCAGGCCAGTGTGGTTGAAACAGAACAGCAGAGAAAGAATGGCAGAAAATAAGATCAAAGGTAGCAAGGAATAGATCATGGGTGTGAAGAAGAGTTCCATGCTTTCTACAGAGAACTTACAGTTCCACAAATTTAGGGCCTGAGTCAAATGATGCTAATGATCCCCCTTTTCATCCTGCTCACAGGGTACTTCGAAGAAGTTATATTCTACCAATCTCTGTCTTCCTAGTGGCTAGCACATAATTGGTACTCAAACATTCAAGATCAGATTCAGAGAAGTATTTTTCTTACGATCACAGAGTTTACATAAAATACCAGTCAATTACCATGTAGCCAGTACCTCAATAATAGTGATGATGAGAGGCACTGTCAATTAGAAAAAGTAAATGATCTAATAAATTCATTCTCACTACTGGCATGAGAGGCTGAATATGATAACAGCATTTTAGTATTGAGCTCCCATCTCAGATTATTTAAACTTAAGACACTAGCTTCACCTCTAATTCAGGCTGGACATAAATTCCTTCAGAGTTAGGAACAACTTAAAATCAAAGGGAAAAAAAACTTGCCTGATGGCAATCCCATGTAGGCTGACTCCACCTTATTTCCAAGGCCCATCCACACAGCTTATTAATAATGGTTACCACCTAAATAGCTACAGTATACAAGATACTTGATAAACACAGCTTAGTATGAAGAAACTGAGGCTGAGGCTAATATTAGTTAACTTCCCTAAGGTAACAGCTAGACATATACTGAATGAACAATGGCTAAACAGAAATTTGTAACAGGTCAATCACACTCCACATCCATTCCCCTACTATTTTAGACTTGCGCCTAGTTCACAATTGTGGAGGGGGGGAAAATAATCCTTGTCTAATTAGATCACATAGGCTAAGCAACCTAAAGTAGCATAGTAATATCCTAGTACCCAAAGGATTTTTTTGACACTCAAGAATGTCATAAATGATAATAATTTAGTTCTACCGTGCATATATATAAACTCAAATATTAAATCCAAAGCTACAGAAATTACAACTAAAGTATAAAGGTTGAGTGCTCAATAAAAACAGAAAAGAAATCATATAAAAATCTGGTAGTATTTTTTTTTAAAAGGAAACAGTAATGATAATCAAAAGAAGAAGTAAACCAGTGTTATAGGTACATTACTAGTCAAGCATAGAGCATCACATCTTTCTCGTTTAGGGGGGTTTTGTTTTTGGACATGAGAAAGTTTTGTTTCAAACACATCATACTAGCCGGGTTACCCAGAACATTCATAATTGCCAAGATATTATAAAACTCTACTTTTTTCAAGGTTTATCTTTTAATCTAAAATGTAGTACAATTTCAGCACTTTACTTCATTACACTAAAACTCCTTAATCTAGAGCCCAGGTAGTAAATTCTTCAAAAGAACATTCTGCCAATGCAACTATAGATTACCTACAAATGATGAAAGTTTAGAAGTAGGAAAAGCCTGTTTTTTTCACTGAATTATACAATAAACATTTTGGTTTTACTTTTAATTTAAAATTCTTCCAGAAGACAAAAAAATACTTTAGAACTTTCTATAAAGTCTCTGGAATCATTTCAGATACACACTCTGAATTACAGTTTTCCTGGTCTTTTATAGAAGCCAACTTTAAGGCTTTATTTCCCTCACAAAGTAACTGATAGGTATGAGAATAAAGCTAAGTTAAACATTAAACAAAATTAACTGCCCTTAGGGCTGTTCTCAACAGTTCAGAATTTTTCAACCCTTACTCTTCACTCTAACACAGGCAGTTCCTTACTTCTCTATAACCGAATTCACGTGTCACAAAGCTTTAATTTTAGAATGAAAGAAATGAAATTCCTTTGAAATAGTCCTTTTTTCTTCTTTTAAATAGATGGTCATTCTCAAGTATTACTTACCATTTTCCTTCCCTATTTCAAAGGAAACCACAGACTTCAGAAGAAATATACAGCACACAATTTGAGAATGTCAAGAATTTCACATTTAGAACTGCTCATCTTCAACCCAACTAGAAAACACATTACCCAAAACGACTTACCTTGAGAAAATTCTTGACTCGCTCAGGATCATAGCAGTTACTTTCTCTGCAGATTCTTTCTACTTCTTTGATCTGCCCAGTCTTGCAAGCTGCTTGAATATATTTAAAGTGCACATCTGGGTCCTGACTAAAGTTAACAATGGATCCCAGAAAATAAAAGAGACCTAAAAGAAACAAGTAATTAAAATTATGCATAGGTATACTTTTGAGAATGACAGAACTGAAAAACATTTAAGCAATTAAAAAACATTTTTATATTGAATACTCTCAAATATAAATTGGTTGCTTAAAAAGCTCAATAAAAATACTAATTACTTCAGTAACCAGTTTAATAAAATAGATTTGCGCTTTAATCCTTTAAGAACATAACATACAACTCAATGTTTTCTAGTGGTTTAAAAATAGTTAGGAGTAGGCCAGGCGCGGTGGCTTACGCCTGTAATCCTAGCACTCTAGGAGGCCAAGGCGGGCGGATCGCTCAAGGTCAGGAGTTTGAAACCAGCCTGAGCAAGAGTGAGACCCCATCTCTACTATAAATAGAAAGAAATTGGCCAACTAAAATATATATAGAGAAAAAATTAGCCGGGCATGGTGGCACATGCCTGTTGTTGGGAAGCTGGGCAAGGAGGATCACTTGAGCCCAGGAGTTTGAGGTTGCTGTGAGCTAGGCTGCTGCCACGGCACTCTAGCCCAGGCAACCAAGTGAGACTC
>CAUYPO010005458.1:0-86613 GCA_963574435.1 Cheirogaleus major
TTTTTCTATGGCATGATTTTTAAAATAAAAAAATTATTTTAGAGATGGGGTCTCACTATGTTGCTCAGGCTGGACTCAAATTCCTGGGCTCAAGTAATCCTCCTATATGGCATGATTTTTAATAGCCATGTAATATTCTATAGTCTGAGTTAAGAATGGTGTGTGTAGGTATGTGTGTATATATATATAATATGTTACTGTATCTTACTATATATATATTACTATATATTACTGCTTTATGATTACTTACTGTGATAAGAGCTTCTCACACAAATTTATGAAATAAGGATTATTACCTCTTTGTATAGAAAGAACCCAAGGATCAAAAAGACTAAGTATCGGCCGGGCGTGGTGGCTCACGCCTGTAATCCTAGCTCTCTGGGAGGCCGCGGCGGGCGGATCGCTCGAGCTCAGGAGTTCGACACCAGCCTGAGCAAGAGCAAGACCCTGTCTCTACTATAAATAGAAAGCAATTAATTGGCCAACTAAAAATATATAGAAAAACGAGCCGGGCATGGTGGCGCATGCCTGTAGTCCCAGCTACTCGGGAGGCTGAGGCAGGAGGATTGCTCAAGCCCAGGAGTTTGAGGTTGCTGTGAGCGAGGCTGACGCCACGGCACTCACGCTAGCCTGGGCAACAGAGTGAGACTCTGTCTCAAAAAAAAAAAAAAAAAAAAAGAAACTAAATTTTCAGTAAAAAAAATTCTTTTTGGAAAAGAAATTTTATGGCCCATAGAGTTTCATTGGTCAATTCTACCAAAAATTTATAAAAGAAATAACACCAATTCTACACAATCTCTTTTAAAAAAGGAGGAAACACTTTTCAACTCAATTTATGAAGCCATCATTATCCTGATACTAAAACCAGGTAATAATACAGGAGGAGAAGACCACAGAACACTGCCCCTCATGAACATAGACACAAACAACCTCAACAAAATATTCTCAAACAGAATCCAGAAGTATATTTTTTAAAGTATGTCATGTTTATTTTTTTCTCTTTTTTTCAGTGTGAATTATGCCATGCTTAAATGGGGTTTATCCCGGAACACAAGCGTGGTTAAATATTTGAAAATTAATCAATATAATTCAACCATGTTAACATACTAAGGAAGAAAGGCCATATGATAATGTCAATCAGTGCAGAAAATATTGAAAAATTTCAACACCGATTCACGATTTAAAAAAAATAAAAACTTTGCACAAACTAGGAATAGTAAGAAACTGCCTTCATATGATCAAGGGTATTTGTAGCAATCTGCAGCTAATATAACACTTACTGTAAAGACTGAATGCATCTCCCTAAGATCAGGAAAAAGGCAAAGATGTCTGGTTTCACTAGCCCTAGTCAATATTTACTGGAAATATTAGCCAGTGCACTTGGGCAAGAAAAAGAAATAAAAGCATACGGATTTTACAAGAAGAAATTGAGCTGTCCCTATTCACAGGAAGTTGTTTATTTAGAAAATTCTGATGAATCTATAGAAAAGATTCTAAAATTAATAGATGAGTTTTGTAGGGTTTTAGGATAAAAAGTCAACATGTAAAAATCAATTGTATTTCTATATACTAGCAATATATGATTAGAAATAAAAAATTTTTTAAAAACATGTATGGTTGTTCCAAAAAGTGAAATATTTACTATAAATATAACAAAACATAGTCAGGATCTTTATGCTAAAAACTATAAAACATTGATGAAGGAAATAAAAAATGACCCCCAAAATAGAGAAACATGCCATGTTCATTGATTGGAAGACTCAATAAGTGTTTATATATTAATTTTCCCCAAATTGATCTATGGACTCAGCACCATTCCAATCAAAATCCCAGAAAGACTTTATTTTTGTATACATAGACAAGATAATTATAAAATTTATGTGGAAAAGAAAAGAAGTTAGAATAGCTAAAAAAATTTGAAAAAGAAGAATAAAGATAAAGGATTCACACTACCCAATTTTAAGACGTAATTATATAGCTACAGCAATAAGTCAAGATGGTACTGTGAAGGGACAGATAGACATGTTTACCAGTGAAATAGATTAGAGAGTCCAGAAATAGACCTACACAAATGCGGTCAACTGATTTTTTAAAACATTTTAAAAATTTAGATACAATTCACAAGCCATATCCTTCTGAAGTGTGCAATTCAGTTATTTTTGATGTATTCACAAAGAGTGCAAATGCCATCAATATGTGGTTCCAAAACATCTATTATCCCTAAAAAAATAAAATAAAATAAAAACCTGTACGCATTAGCACTGACTCCCCATTCCCCTTTCCTTTGGCCCCTGGAAACTATCAATTTTCTTTCTATCTGTATGGATTTATCTATTCTGGACATTTTATATAAATGGAATCATAAAGCATGTGACTTTTTGCATCTGGTTTCTTTCACTTAGCTAAATTATTTCTAGGCTCATTTATGTTGTCATTTTAGTACTTCATTCCTTTTTATGACTGAATAATATTCTGTTTTATGGATATACCACATTTCGTTTATCCATTTATCAGTTGGTAGACATTTGAGTTGTTTCCACCTTTGTCTATTTGAATAACATTAGCGTCAAGTTTTTGCATGGACATACATTTTCATTTCTCTTGGGACTTTACCTAGGCGTGAAATTACTAGGTCATGTGGTAACTCTATGTTTGACTGTTCACGGAACTGCTAGACTGTTTTCTAAAGCAGCTGCGCCATTTTACATCCCTGCCAGCAGTGTATGAAGATTCTAGTAGCTCCACATCCTTGCCACCATGTGCTTTTACTTATGTGAGATATTTGATTGTAGCTACCCTAAGGGTGTGAACTGATATCTCACTGTCATTTTTTATTTGCATTTCCCTGATGGGTAATGATGTTGAGAATCTTTACATGTTCTTATTGATCATTTGTATACCTTCTTTGGAGAAATGTCTATTCAAATCCTTTGCCCATAATTTAATTGTTTTTGTTGTTGTGTTGTATGTAAGATGTGTATACATATACAGATAGATATAGATATATAGTCTTTTCGGAAAGTATCCAGCCATGTAATATGAAAAATAGAGACATTTACTGAAGAAGACACAAGATACAAGAAACATCATACACAGGACAATGATGCCTCAGTCCCCTTCAAAGTAGGTACCTTGACACCTCACACAGTTCTCCCAGTGTCTCTTAACCTAACCCACACACGCTCAACAATCTCAGGTGTTCCGCTTATTGTAGGCCTTTTAGACCATGGATCACTTTCAACAGATTCTCGACCACCTTTGAAGCATTTGTGCCGCACTTTTATTTGCGCTGTACTCATTGTATCATCCCCAAAAGCCTCTGAATCATCCAAATAGTTTTCGTGGAGGATTGTTCAAGCTTAACACAAGATTTGATGCGGATTCATTACTCTACTTGCTCAGTCATTTTGAATGTCACGGCCACACAGTACACATGCTCACTCAACCGCGGCTAGCGCCCCACCGACTAGTACAGTAAAGCTGTCATTGTTCACACATGCGCATTACAGTCCACTCTCCTTGGCTGCCAGGTTACTTAGATGTCACGCGAACCGTTCTTATTATATTAACAATGGCTAGATATTTTCCAGGCAGACCTCGTGTGTGTGTGTGTGTGTGTGTGTGTGTGTGTGTGTGTGTGTGTGTGTTTATATTTATCCCGGATTCTCAACACTAATCAAATATACAATTTGCAAATATTTTCTCCCATTCTGTGGGCTGTCTTTTTACTTTGCCATAGTGTCCTTTAAAACAGTGGTTCCCAACCTTTTTGGCACCAGGGACCAGTTTCATGGAAGACAATTTTTCCATGGACTGGGGCGGGGGGGATGGTTTCAGGATGATTCAAGCGCATTACATTTATTATGTAGTCAAACCTCTTTACTAATGATAATCTGTATTTGCAGCTGCTCCCCAGCACTAGCATCTCCACCTCAGCTCCACCTCAGACCATCAGGCATTATAGATTTTGATAAGAAGCACGCAACCTAGATCCCTCGCATGTGCAGTTTACAGTAGAGTTCGTGCTCCTATGAGAATCTAATGCTGCTGATGATGTAACAGGAGGCAGAGCTTACGCAGTGATGTGAGTGATGGGGAGCGGCTGTAAATACAGATGAAGCTTTGCTTGCCCCACTGCTCACCTGCTGCTGTGTGGCCTGGTTCCTAAGAGGCCATGGCCAGGGGTTGGGGACCACAGCTTTAAAACATGTAAGCTTTAAATATTGATGCAGCTCAATTTATCTATTTTTCTTTTGTCCCTTGTGCTTTAGGTGTCATATCTAAGAAACCATAGCCGAATCCAAGATGATAAAGATTTATGTGTATGTTTTTTTCTAAAATGTTTATAGTTTTAGCTCTTACATTTAGGTTTTTGATACCTCTTAGTTGATTTTTGTAAATGGTATGAGCTAAGGGTCCACCTTCCTTTCTATGCATGTAGATATCCAGTTGTCCTGGCACCACTTATTGAAAAGACTATTATTTCCCCATTGAATTGTCTTGGAAACCTTGTTGAAAAATCAATTGCCCATAAATGTATGGGTTTGTTTGTGGACTCTCAATTCTCTTACATTGATATATGCCTATCATTATTCCACTTTCACATGGTGTTGATATTGTAGCTTTACAGTTAGTTTTGAAACTGGTAATTGTGAGCCCCCAACTTTGTTCTATATCAAGAATGTTCTGGCTGTTTTGGATCTCTATATTTTCCTACAAATTTTAGGATCAGCTTGTCAATTTTGCTGGTATACCAAAGAAAGAAAAGTCCATTGTACTATATGTTAATTTAAAAAAATATTGTAAGTCTGAAAAAAATACTGGATGGACTTAACAGAAGATGAAACATGGCAGAAGGAAAGGCAGTAAAATTGAAGACAAGGCACCAGAAGTATCCAAACTTAAGCACAGAGAGAAAAATGTCTGGAAAAAAAATGAACCTGTGGACAATGTCAAGAGGTGTAACTTAACTCTACTTGTAATCCTGGAAGAGGTCATGGGCAGATAAAGGGTATGGAGAAATAGTGACTAAAAATGTTCCAAATTCTAAAGAATACAATGAAACCTAATAAGAATCAGCCCAAAGAAAATCATGGCAATGATCATTCTATTCAAATTGCTAAAATTCTGTGATGAAAATCTCAAAATCACCCAGTAGTGAAAGACAGATTATGTCCCTCACCAAAGCACCAAAGAAGATATACAAATGTCAGGTAAGCATGTGAAAAGATGCTCCACATCATATGTCATCAGGGAAATGCAAATTATAACAGCAACGAGGCACCACTACACACCTATTAGAATAGCCAAAATCCAGAACACCAACAACAAATGCTGATGAAGATGTGGAGTAACAAGAACTCTCATTCATTGCTGGTGGGAATGTAAAATGGTATAGCCACTTGGTAAAACAATTTATGGTTTCTTACAAAACTAAATATATTCTTACCATACAATTCAGCAATGCATTCCTTGGTATTTATCCAAAGGAATTGAAAACTTACATCCATACAAAAAAACTGCACATGGACATTTATAGGAGCTTTTTTCATAATTGCCAAAACTTGGCAGCTACCAGAAGATGTCCTTCAGTAGAGAAATGGATAAATAAAATGTGGTACATCCAGACAATGAAATATTATTCAGTGTTGAAAAGAAATGAGTTGTCAAGCCATGAAAAGACACAGAAGAAGCTTAAATGTATATTCCTAAGTGAAAGAAGCAGATCTGAAAAGACTATATACTGTATGATTCCAACTATATGACACTCTGAGAAAGGCAAAATTATGGAAACAGTAAAAAGATTGGTCAAGGGTTAGGGGACGGGAAGGGATGAACAGAGGGAGAGCAGAGGATTTTTTGGGCAGTGAAACAACTCTGTATGGTACTATAATGGTGGATCCATGTCATTATACATATGTCCAGACCCATAAAATGAACATCACCAAGAACAAACCCTACTGTAGACTAGGACTCTGGGTGATAATGACATATCCATGTAGGATGATCAATCAGTGGAGAAGGCTGTGCATGCCTGGAGGAGGGGGTATATGGGAAGTCTCTATACCTTCCATTCCATTTTTCTCTGAACCTAAAAAATAAAGTCTGTTTTTAAAATAGGCACATTACACATAGGGAACAAAAATAATAATGACCATCAAAAATAATTGCAGGGCAGAAGACAGTCAAATAGATATTTTTTAAGTGCTAGGGTAAAAAAAAAAACTGTTAACTTTTTCTCATTCAAAAAATTTCTTCAGAAGAAAATGGACTATTTACAACAATAATAATATGAATGTATTGTAGAGTTTATTACATATGTAGAAATGTATCTGACAACAATAGGATGGAAGGCTAACAGAAAAACAAAGGATGAAAGAGAGAAATGAAAGTATAATATTTTAAGGAATTTCATCTTATGTGAGCAAGTATACTTGTATTTGATAAGTTGATGATGGATATTATAAACTGTAAAGCAACTAGTAAGAGAATAAAGATAATATGTATAGCTAATCAGCCAACAGATGAGATAAAAATGGAATATTTAAAAATACACAATTCAGAAAAAGACAGAAAAAAGGAACAAATGGACAAAAAGTACACAAAATAGCAAGATGGCAAATTCAAAGCCAACTACTTCAATAACTAAAAAAAAAAAAAAAGAACTAAACTAAAAGGCAGAGAAGGCCATGCTGAATTTAAAAAACACCCCCAAATATATGTTACCTATAAGAAACACATTTTTAATATAAATCCCAGGAAGGTAAACAGTAAAAGGATTGGAAAATTTGTATCATGCAAACACTAATCATAGATTATGAGAATTGTTTTATTAACATCAAATAAGGTACACTTCATAAAAAGGAATACTTCCAGAAATAAGGAAGGGCATTTCATATTAGTGAAAGTATACATTCATCCAAAAGACATCCATCTCCTATGGAAGGAATTGTGTCCCCCCTAAATTGGTATATTGAAGCCCTAACTCTCAGTGTGACTGTATTTGAAGATAGGGTCTTTAGGATGTAATTAAGGTTAAATGAGGTTGTAAGAGTGGAACCCTGATCTGAAAGGATTAGTGTCCTTGAAAGAAGAGGAAAAGAGAAAGACCTTGCTTTCTTTGCATGCGTGCACTGAGGAAGTCTATGTGAGCACACAGTGAGAAGGCAGCCACCAGCAAGCCAGAAAGAGACCCTTCACTACAACCCCACCATGCTGCCACCCTGATCTTGGACTTCCAGCTTCCAGAATGGTGAGAAAATAAATTTCTGTTGTTTAAGCCATCCAGGATATGATATTTTGTTATGGTGGCCCAAGCTGACTAAGGCACTGTCTTAACTGTGCATGTACATAAGAAAGCTTCAAAACACAAGAGGCAAAAACTGATAGAACTGAAAGGAGAAACAGACAAATCCACTATTACAGTGGGAGATTTCAACACCCAATAGACAGAAAATCAGCAAGGACGGAGAAGACTTGAACAAGACTATCAACCAGCTTGACCTAATTGATATTTATACAACGTCTCATCCCCCATTGCAGACGGCACGTTATTTCCACGCACAGACCATATGCTGGATCATAAAACAAGTCTCAGTACATTTAAAAGGGCTGGAAATCATATCAAGAATATACTCTGACCACAGTGGAATTAAAGTAGAAATAAATTACATAAAGATGTCTGGAAATCCTCCAAATATTTGGAAGTCAAACAGAATACTTCTAAAAATTCCATGGGTCAAAGAAGAAATAACAAAGAGAATTAGACAGTCTTTTGAATTGAATGATAGTGAAAATACAACCTGTTCAAAATCTTAGGACACAGCTAAACACAGTGCTCAGAGCAGGGTAGGGAACCTGTGGCCTTAGACCACATGTGGCCTTCTAGGTTCTTAAGTGTGGCCTTTTGGCTGAATCCAATTTTTCCAGACAAACCCTTTTATTTTTATTAATACATTTGGTTCATCTTTTATATTTTTATTTTATTTTTAAAATGAATGTAGTTAAAACACCAAAGAATAAAATATGTTTCAATGAAATAATCCTCCCAGATTGACTGGCACAACTAGAACATTAGTAAGCCATAAGGGCTAAATTGACAGCTGCTACACTCATGATTTAGTTTTAACTTCCCCCACCTGACTGGCACCACTACCACAATGAGGCTGGTTGGCGAGAGTTTGTAGGGATCGAATTCACCAGTGTCTTAATAAGCTTTTGACAATGGTCTACTGTGTGTCTGTTTAAAGTGGAATTTGAGAATAGTTGCACAGCTCCACAGTTTTTTAATTCTGTCTGCTTAATAGCCCATCATGTCAAAGAAGACCAAAAGAATGCTGAAGGAGGAAAACAGATTTTTTACTGAGGATTGGGAATTGCAATATTATCTTGTTTCTGCTAAAGATAAGATGATAAGCTTGCTTTATGATACTGTAACATCAACATTAACGGAATTCAATGCTCATCAGCATTATAACACTTATAAGGACCACAAATATTTTAAATAAGAGAGAGAGACATGAAAGGTTGTATTATAGAAATTAAAAGATGAAAAGCAAAAGCAAAGACAATTCTTTCAAGCAGCAATAAGACCTAGAAATAATGCCACTGAAGCAACTTACAAAGTAGTTCATATACTCAGGGGGAAAAAGGAAGCTATTCATTGATGTGGAAATTGTGAAATAATGCATTGTTGAAGTTGTAGGATGCTTAGGACCTGATAATGTTTCAAAGTTCTAACAGCTGCCTCTTTCAAGGAGAACCATAACTGATCGGCAGCATTAAATAGCCTTGAATTTAACAGAACAACTTCATGCAATACTTCAAAAGGAAAATATATATTGTTCAGTCACTTTGGATGAATCAACTGATACTACTGACTCTGCGCAGGTTTTATACTTCATTTGGGTCATAACAGAAGATTTTCTTTGCTACAAAGAGTTACTTGCTTTGGGCACTCTTGAGAACAGAACCCCGGGAATAGATACCGTCAACAACTTTCAAGATAAATTTAGTGAAGTTGGACTGAATTTGGTAAATTTAGTGAGTGTATGTACAGATGGTGCACTTTCCATGACAGGAAAACATGAAGGGTTTATTACACACGTAAAAAAAGTATTAATATTAACAAATCCACATGCTCTCATTTCTTTCCATTAAATCTGGCATCAGCAAAATCTCTGTGCTAAAGCTACTATGTTAAGTGAGACTTTGCAACAAGGTATAAGTATTGTTAACTATATTCATGCAAATGCAACATGGTATCATCAGTTTCGTAACATGCTAAAGTCGAACAATGAGGTAGGTATTTAGCGTGGATGTGCTGTATCATTTTAAAGTGTGTTTGTTGGCTATCACAGGGGACAGATGTTAGCCAAAATTTTATCTTTGTAAGAACAGATAGTTAAATTTTATGAAGAACAAAATCAGCAATGTGAATTATTGAAAGAAGATTTCTATAGGAATGCAGCATTTCTGTGGGATTAAAGTCAAAACGACGTGAATATTTCTTTGGAAGGTAAAACTAAGTCTATGTGGCAAAAAATCCAAGCATTTAAAAAAGCCATCTTTTTTCAAAACACTTCTTCAAAAGAAAATTTCAGATTAACATTTTCCCCAGTTAGCAAAGGTCATTGATGAGCAGGATGATATACGTAAATCATTTGAAGAATACGCAGCTGTTATAGACCTATTATTAAATAATTGAAGAATACAATGAAAGTTTCACTGACTCTGAGAATCATGACATCATACTCAAATTAGCATTTCAGCCTCCCCTAGTTGATATCACCAAGGCACCTAAAGAACTACAGATGGAATTGATTGAGCTCTCAGTAGATGACATTTTAAAGTCATTTTTGAGGCTAAGAAAGACTGAATTAAAATATGGAAAAAGCAGTAGAATACCCACACCTTTGGCAACATGCCCCCAAAACGCTTTCTTGCTTTTCAACCACTTATTGCTGTGAATCTACATTCTCCTACCTAACTCAAATCAAGACGCCCGTAAGGTCACTAATGACTGAGACCCATCTGGAGGATCAGCTGCAACTGTGGACCTCCATGCTGCAACCACACATGCAAATGCTTTCCAACCAAAAGCAGACACAACAAAGTCATTAAAAGGTTAGTTAACTTTAAAATTAACAAATAGTTTTCATTTTTTGAAATTATTAAGTACATAGTAGTTAGTTTTACAAAGTAATGTACCTTTTTAAGTATATCTAATTGAAATTTCTTGAATACAGCCTTATTTGATTATAGCTAAATTAACTTGGCCTTCCAACATGAAAAGGTTCCCCACCCCAGCTTAGAGGTAAACATATGGCTTGAAGTACTTAGATCAGAAAAGAGAAAGGCGGGTGGCAGCCAGGACCCCAGCAGTGTGCCGGTGACGCTTTGGCTCGAGGACAGCACGTGAGGGGCAACTGGCCAGGGCAAGGGATCAGGCTCAGGTCATGAGCAAACTGCCGGAGCTAGAGGAGTATGTCAGCGCCGTGTGTGTGTGTGTGTGTGTGTGTGTGTGTGTGTGTTGCAGGGGTGGGGGGCGTTGACCAGAGAATTCCTTCAACTGTGCTTTCTGCCTGAAAATGGAGTAATGTATTTGGGTGTTCAATATCACCCCCAAATGCCGGGAAAGCCCGAACAGCAGTGTGGCTGGTGCCTGCAGGGGACGGTTAGGCCTGACGGAGGGTGGGCAGTTGAGACCTGAGGGTGCAGGTTGGTGGGGACAGGGGGATGTGGGGGCCTTAGTCACCTGGCCCGGGAGTCTGTCTGAATTCCCACAGCCCCCATCCTGGAACTGACTCCCTTGGCTTTCTCATTCTCTCTGGGTGGGGACAGAATGGAGCTGCTGTGTTCTGACCTCACGGTGAAATCTGAATAATTGATGGCCCAGCCTAATGTTTCACCCAATTGTCACAAAGCAGGAAACACAAGCCCAGTGTGCGGCAGACCAGGCCCTGGACAAAGGGCTGTTTTCATCACCCCCTTTCCCGGGCCTCAGGTCTGCGTGGCTCTCTTCCCAGCACATGATCTGTGACAATCGTCCTGTGTTCTCCCGCCCCTCCCTGGGGAGCCAAGGGAGGGATTATCTGGGAGGTGGCTCCCCCAGGGCGAGGGGGAAGGCTGCACACTCCACCCCCCAAGTGTGTCATCTGGAGCATGTGCCCAGCTGTTGCTTGATACACACTTGGCATGGCCTTCTCTTTGCCAAGGGCTGCCTGCAAGGCTGCTATAAATACAGAGCTCTTACCTAAACAAACAGCACAGATGAGTCCCCAGGGGCCCGTGAGCTCCCAGCTTCAGCTCTGTGTGCTGGGGTGTGGGATATGAGGAGCCGGTTGGGGGAGATATCCTAGGGACTCCCTGAGCCCCCAGCCAGATGGTATAGAGCCAACCCTGTTTGGATTTCTGGTGCTGGCATCTGGGGCTAGGACTCATTCACACTCACGAGGGAAAAAACCCACAGTAAATGAATTTCAGACACACTCAGTTCCATGAGTTGGGGACAGGTGACAATCAGATCTCTTCTGACTTGGCACCCAAGGCCATGACAGCATGTCTAGGCCAGGGTATAGCAGCAGCATGAGGGTGTCAGTGTCAACCTGGCCATCACTGGAGGTACAGAAACCCGGCCTGCTGGGCAGGATGTGGCTTGTGTTCCTTGCAAGGTTTTCCAAATCAGTCCTATGTACTATCTTGGAAAATCACAGAAATCTTTGGTGAGCTCAAGTTTAACACTTCCACCCTCCCCAAGTTCATAGGACTGAGCCCTGGAGTCATTTTTGCAGGTTGGGGCAAGGAGGAAAGGGCTGGGCCTCTTCCTGATGACCATGGGAAGGTATTGGAAAAAACGTGAGCTTCGCTGGCCACATATGGCAGCTTGCAGGGCATTCTTGGGTTTGTCTGGTGAGAAAAGACTGGCAGAGTGCAGACTTCGAGGTGGATCTGAGAACAGGGCAGGAGGTGCAAAATCAAGGTGCACGGCCCTGGTTCTGAGAGCAGGAATGCTGTTTTTATCTGCTGTTCAATATTGCAGCCCCTTTGGCTCAGGGATACCTCTGGGCGTGCTCAGACCCGCACAGGCCCCCGGGGCTCTGCCTCACTGGGAGGGGAGCCTGGGCACCATTCCTGGGCCCCACGAGTCCCTGGCCCTGGGTGGGCAGGGGGCGGCCCAGAATGCCAATTGGGAGGCTGGAGGGAGCAGGAAAAGGGACCCCCTGCCCTGCGGAGGCTCCACTATCTCATTGACAAAACACAAATTCAAAGAAAAGCTTATTAAGAATCCCAAGAGCGTGACTGCAGAGCACCAAACCGAGCCCTGGCCTCCGTGAGCGAACTGCCTGCCAGGCTTTCCTCCCACCCTCCCAAGGCAAACCCGCCTCTCACTAGGCACTGGAGGTCTGGGACAAGCTACAGCACAGAGAAGATGGGCCGTGGAGGTGTCTGCCCCATCCCTCCTTCAGAGCCACACACCCACCCTGCATGCTAGGACTAGGGTGATGGTGCACAGTGCCCTCCCCAGGAACTCTCCTCTGCCTCAGGGAAAGTTCTTGCCCAAGATGATGCCTCCAGGGGGTTGCCCATGGCCAATGGCCCATGATGGTCAATGTCTTTGGTGCAGAGGCCCAGCCCCCTCTTCCTGCAGGTGGGACTGCTGTGGGGGACCAAGGCTCGCGAGGGATGCAAGGGCGTCCTGGTCCCTTCTCTTCCTGTGCCCAGTCATGCTGTCCTCACTTCTCACAGGCCCATCTCCCGGGGAGCCGACTCTAAGTGGGATGGCTGAGGGCCTGTCCTGCAGTAAGGGTGGCGGGTGAGAGGTGTGAGGGACCCGGAGTGGGAGGCTAGGCTGCTCCAAGCACCGCTCAGAAGATGAGGAAGAGAAGGGTACAAGTACCTCGAAATGTGCAAGCCAGAAGGCCTCCTGGAGCATTCAGGGAAATCCTAATTTCTATACTTGGGGAGACTTGGGGGATGGAAGGGAGAGGGTGGATGGCTCAGAGGACGAAGCTTAGAAGTTACTCCTAGGTATGCTGGCACTCTCGGCCTGGGTGCCCCATACTAGGTCAGGGTCATAATGGGGAAGGGGTGGGGCCTTAGATCTGGGCTGGGGAGTATGGGTAGGGGCAGGTGAGGACCTAGAACTTCCTGTGTACACAGTTGGTCCATGAAAGTGACCATTCCTGGTAGGCATAGCACCCCTCCCCCATCATTAAAGGCCATACAATGGCCTCTAGCGTGGCAGGTGTCTAACAAGACAATGTTGCCTCTTCAGGACCTACCTCCGCTATCCCTCCCCGAAGCCAGACTGATGGGAAGGATCAGATCCCAGTGCAGCCCAACTGGGGAGGGGCTAGGCCTGCTCAGGGAGAGGAAGGTTTCTTTTGATTTTTTAAAAAATTGTGGTAAAATACACATAGCATAAAACTTACCATTTCTAGATATATAGATCAGTGGCATTAAGTACATCCACATCGGTGTGCAAACATCTCCAGAATATTTTTGCCTGCCTTAGTTGAAACTCTGTACCCATTGAGCACTAACTCTCCAGCCCCCTCCCCCAGACCCTGGCACCCACCATTGTGCTTTCTGTCTCTGTGAATTTGACTGCTCTAGGGACCCCATACAAGTGGAGTCAGTCAGCACTTGTATTTTTGTGGCTGGCTTATCCCACTCAGCATAATGTCCTCAAGGTCCATCCGTGTTATAGCACGTGTCAGAACGGGACAGGTGAGATTTTATGCCAGAGGAGCTGTAGGCCCAGGCTGGACCAGGAAGACCAATAGCAGGTGTCTGGGCTTGGGTCCCGAGGATTCTGGAGCAAGCAGCAGGGAGCACAGGGTGAGGGAGGGCCCATCAATGTGAGTACACCCTGGCTGGTGTGGAAATTCATGCAGGCAAAGACCCCAGGAGACGGTGCTGCTGTGTGCTAGAATGACTCTTGGAACACCTGGGAAGGGACAGCCCAAGACCAAAGTCCCCGAGTGAGGCAAGAAAACCCTGGAGGGGCTGATGTATCTCCTGTACACTAATATGACAAAGAGAGCACTAGGGAGGGGTGGTGCATTGTTGAGAAGCTCAGCGGTGCTGTCCTCTGAGGGTCATGGCTGGCAGTAGAAGTTGCTAAGGGGACCCCAATAGCAACGGGGATGATGACAGAGTCTCAATGGAATACAGGACAGATGGTGGCACTTAACTGTCAGAAGCAAGGTGAATGCAATTATCTCAGTGGGTGGCCATTCAGAGTAGCAGCTGGGGGCCTGCCGTGCAGAGAGCCAAGGAGGTGGTTCATAGAACCCAGAGTCCTTAGAGGTGGGCTGGGTGGACAGTCAGCAAGGGCGTGGCTTAATTGTGCAAAAATAATATCCAGGAGGGATGATCAGGAGGCTGAGCGCAGCCACCTCTCACTACCAAGTCACAATCTCTTGGCCAATTTCTGGCCCTAAACCAGTCCTCTGACCCAGCACCCAGACGGAAGGAGAGGCTGGACCCAAAACCCTTGGCAAGTGTAGGCAATAGTGACTCCTCCAGGCCTTCCCCAAAGGGATCCCCAGCCATGTACTTGTGTCTCCACACACAGGAGAATGGAAAACATCCAGAACTTTTCGGGACTATTGGATGCAGGATCTGAATTGCTGTTGATGAGTGAAGATCCGAGAGTCGCCATGGCATGAGGGACCAGGTCTCCAGGTTCCCATCACTGTGGCCCACCAGGTCATCTCTCCACTTTGTGAATGGACATTAGGATGGAGGTTCTTGGCAGTAAATAGAACCCCCACATGGGTTCTTTAATGTGGGGTAAGAGCTACCAAAATTGGGACGGCCAAGTGGAAGCCTCCAACATTGCCCTTTCCCCTGGCTGGAATAGTAGATCAGACATAGTATCACATTTGGGCCAGGCATGGTGGCTCATGCCTGTAATCCTGGCACTATGGGAGGCCGAGGCGGGAGGATCGCTTGAGCTCAGGAGTTAGCAAGCAAAAGTGAGACCCCATCTCTACGAAAAGAAAGAAGTTAGCCGGCCAAGTAAAAATAGAAGAAAAAAAAAAAAATAAGCCAGTTGTGGTGGCCCATGCCTGTAGTCTCAGCTATTCAGGAGGCTGAGGCAGGAGGATTGCTTGAGCCCAGGAGTTAGAGGTTGTTGTGAGCTAGGCTGAGTTAGAGGTTGCTGTGAGCTAGGCTGATGCCATGGCACTCTAGCCTGGGCAACAGAGTGAGACTCTGTTTCAAAAAAAAAAAGAAGAAGAAATAGTATCACATCCCAGGGAGGATGGCAGAGATTAGTGACACCCTCAAAAAATTCAGTAATTTAGGGGTGGTGGTCCTGCCATGTCCCCATTTAATTCACAAGTCTGGACCCTACCAAAACTAGTCGTAAGATGTCAGGTTATAGTGGACTATACAAGCCAAACCAAGTAGTGCCCATTGCAGCTGCTGCGTCAGAGGCAGCGTTTTGGGTAGAGCTGATTAACACGGTTCAGGAGTGTGGCATGAGGCCATCCTTCTGGGACTGTTGTCCTTTCTATTCCTATAAGAAGGGGATCAGAATCAGTTTGCATTCCTGTTGGGCTCACAACAGTATACATGTATCCAAACGGGCCCAGACCATCTGGTCATTCCGTGAGCGAACGATTCCTGTATACTGGATTCTCCCTACAGATGGCTTGCCCTCCAGGCTTACCACACACTGATTCGGTGGCTTTTGACAAGTCCAGAAAATGGGATCAAAATCGCTCATGCCACAGTCGTGGTGGGAGCTGGCTGAGGGGTGAGGTGTGCTGGGAGCGCAGGAAGAGTAAGGGTCTGTGCACACTGGGAGAGACCTGGCAAAGGAAGGGGTGCTGGAGAGAGTCACCACGTGCATGTCAGAGGACAGGGCAACCGGGGGGCAGGTGGAGTCCATGGGCTGGCAGGGAGCAGGGCAGGCACTGTTTGTGCAAGCCAGTCAGAAACGGCCACTACCTCTGTAGGCCCCAGCCTGATGTCACAGCACAGGCCCCAGAGGGGAGGTCCTGGGGGAGACTCAAGCTGCGCAGTGGCGCCAGAGCCCATGTCAAGCACTCCGAGAGCCGACAGCCACCCAGGGCATGGCCTGGAGCCTGTGACTGACCCTGAGATGTTGTCGAGGTTCTGGGGAACCTGTCCCTGTGGGCCTTTATGCCGCCAGCCCAGCTTTGTTTCTTCTGCCCTGTAAATGACCAGAGATGTCAACTGCAGCCCCCGTCCTCCACAGCCCCTCATGTGATGTCCCCAAGAGGAGTGGACGTTACGCATGGGCTGGCCTCACACACCCTCAGATGCTAAGGCGGGACTTCTGGTCAGCCTTAGCCCCAGTCCCCTCTTGGCTGTGCGGGTGGCTCAGGGCAGCGGGCAGTCCTGCTGCACCTGATCCCCCTTCTGCCCCGGGGCTCATCCAGCCGCTGCTCCTTCCACAGGGGATTCCGGAGCCAGATAGCAGGATCGTAAAAATGCTTCTACCCTGGTCCTTTGGAAAGGGCCCTGGAGGAGGAATTGTGCCTGTGGTGCTGTGAAGTGGCTCTCTGGGCAGAGGCCACGAGGCCACCCTCCCTGCATCTACACCCCAGTCATCTGTTGGCCTCTGAAAAGTGGGGCTTATGAGGCTGACCCGGACAGTTCCTCCACCTGACGCCCCCGCCCCATGCATCATCCCTTTCCCCACCTCCTCTGGAACCTCCCCAGGAGGGGTTGGGAGGGTACTTCTCCTGAGTGTGTGACTTGCTTCCTGCTGGGTCCCTGGCTGGTGCCCCACTTGGAGAATTAGGAGCAGAATGTGTCACAGCCCTTGCACACCGGGCCCGTGGGGACACTCAGGGTGGGCCTGACTCCTGTCTCAGGCCTGACGTGCTCCGGGCTGAGTTAGGGTCTGCTGGGGCCTCGCAGCCACCAGGAGCCACGGGAAACCCAGCAGGGGTGCACTGAGGGCAGGTCCTGGAGCCCGTACAGCTGCCCTGCAAGTGGCGGTCTCCAGGCTCCCAGCGTCCCTTGACTGTGCAGAGCACCCAGCGCACCTTTCTGTTGTTTGTTTTCAAAGGAGATCTTTTTGAAATTTTTAATAAAAATTATGAGAATGAATAGAGGCATGTTTCCTTAAAATCAGTTTTTGCCTTTTTATGTGGTGGTGTAAACTTTATTCGTCCAAGTTTCAGGAAACTAAGCCATGCCGTTTTCTCAGCAGCATCCCGGACACTTAAGGTTCAGAGTGGGCCACATCCTGGAGGGAACAGCCCAGGTCCCCTGAGTGGCCTGAGCAGCCCTGGAGAGAGCAGGGCTCAGCACTGAAGCCGGAGGAGGTCTGGGAGCGATGCCTCATGAGCCCACGGTCTCTGCCAGGAGGCTCCGCTGGCTGCACAGTCCCGGGGAGGGAATCGGGGTCTTTAGGGGGAGTTGCAGTGCCTTTGAGTCTGCACAAAAGACAGAACTGCAGCCCAGGGCTGCCCCGGGGAGGACAAGACTTGCCTCAGAGGAGGGTGTCCCACCCAGGCCCGCCAACGGACATGTTGGTGGAGGGTCCGCTTCCTGCTCCGAGACTGCAGGCTTCAGGGTCGCCGGGTTCACTTCTCTCACTTCTCTGAGGTGTGTATTTGGCTCCAGTCAGGCCCGGGAGGTGGTTCCTGGCCCCGTGGAAGCTCCAGATGGCAGCCTGGTCAACTGCGTGGGTTCTGGAGGAGGAGGCCCAGGTCCAAATCCCTGTTCCGTTGCTTGCTGGCCTCATCTTTTGGGAAGGTTGTGCAACTTCTGTAAACTGAAGCTTCTAGATTTATAAAATGGGATTAAAATTGCACTCACCACCCCCAGGGTTTTGTGAGGATGAAGCCAGACAATGCAGGTAAAGCCCTTGGCCTGGCACCGGCTGCTACACACGAGCAGGCCGCTGTCCAGGTGGCGCCACCCAGGCCCTGTGCAGGGGCGGAGCATACAAACCCACCCAGAGACGTGGTCAGAAGTGGCTCAGGCCCAGGCAGGGCTCCCCAGAGCAGCAGAGCGCTTGGGTTGTAAGGACCATCTGATGAAGCTTGTAGCCTGTTCCCTGGAGCAGATGGAGCTCCCTGGGCTGCCGGCAGAAGCTCGTCTGGAAACAGAATCCACCCAGCCTGGTTCTGAACCAAAATAGCCTCCTCCCCTTAGGGCAGAGCAGCGTGGCCGGCTCCTCCTCCTCTGCACGTGCAGGTTCCTTGGCCAGGGTGAAGCTCCACCTGTCGCAGGTAGCACTGAGCTATTCCACCTGTGAGGGCAGGGCCATGGCAGGGGCCTTGGGGCCTCTTTGGAAACCACCAGGGCAAGGTGGGTGTCCAGGGCCAAGGAAGGAGGAGGCCCAGAGAACAGGATGCACTGCTCATGCATGGGGCCCTGCCACACCTGCCTGGATCCTGCCTGGGCCTTTAATACTCCTTCCCTAGCATTGTGGTTTATTTTTTTCTTTTAATTGCCAATGACAGACTAGTCTTCTACAGAGGCTTCCTGAAGGTTTCCCTTTAAATTTCCAAGTCCAAACTCCTCAGCCTGGAAGCCAGGTCTTGGACCATCTGGGCCTGCCTGGCCTCTGCCAAACCAATCACCTGCAGCTCCCGGAATGAAGAGCGTGCACCTGCCTTCCCCTGCACCCCATGCCGGCCAGGCTCTGCATGCAAAGCCCACCTGCTCCTACATCTCACAGCCCAGTGGGTTCAGAACTCCTGTTTGTGCCAGACTCTTGCAAACAGAATGGAATCGCTGACGCAATCCAACCCTTTCAGGCCACGCCTCCCACTGGTGGAGTCCCCACCAGGGCCATATGCCATTTCCTCCTCCAAACTGGGCTTGGGGTTATTATTAGCTCTATTTTGCAGTTGAGCTTTGGAAGCCAAAGCCAAAGAGGCTGGAGCTGGGATTGAAACCTTGGGCCACCCAGGGCCTTCCCGGGGGCCTGGATCACCTGAGGACTCCCTCATGCCCCTTTGTCCCAGGCCAGCCCAGATTATGTTTGGGCCTCCTGACCAAGCTTTACAGCATGGGAGTCAGCATGCCTGCGTTTGCTGCTCCCTGCCAGACACTGGGCTGGAGCTGGGGTAGGAATCAGAAATGGCAAGCCACAGTCCTGCATTCCCTTCGGGAGCTGAAGGCCACAGCGTGGCAAAGGCAAGGGGAGCCAGGGAGAGGGGGACAAAGTGCTACAGAGAGGGCTCATTTACCTCCCGGCCACAGCAGATGCCAGAGTCAGGCACATGGTAGGCACATCAATATCCACAGACCAGGTCATCACTGGGGGAGCATGCCTAGTCCTCAGCCCATGTGGACACTGAGGGTGAAGTGTCCAGCCCTGGTCTAGAACATTCTTGCCTGCATCGCTTCCACAACCCCATGGCCTAAATGTCAGCACCAGCTCTGCCCGAGGGTGGGGGTGCCTCAGACACCCTGTGCACTGGGGGCTTTCTGGGGTCAGACTTTGCCCTACACTAAACTGTCGGCCTGAACCGTGCCTTGTCTTTGGCCAGTTCGTAAGTCCATTTTCTCAGGTGTTAGCCCAAGAACTGAGACCTCTGGGTTCTTAAATCTGGTTGTATTTCTGAACATTGATTTCCAAAACTTAAACGGTTTTAGTGTCTTTGGGAGGAATAAACCAGCTTCCTGCCCCCACAGAGCTCGTACCCCAACATGGGACCCCGCCTATTAGGAGTCCATCAATGTCCACCGTGGCGCTTTGCACCAGTTGCGTGGGAGCCCAGGTGGGGGAGAGACCCCTGCAAGTTTCCAGCACCGAGACTCGCGTTTGTCCCTGCCTCGTTCTGACCACGTAAAGCCCACTGGGCACAGGGGATGCAGGTACGAAGAACTTGTGCCACTGGTGGGACGAGAGCATTTCAAAGGAAAAGCGCGGGTCATTGAGTTAAATTGGCCCTCAGCTCTAGTCCTGCTCTTCTCGCTCTCTTCAGTATTTCAAGGGGCTAGAAACCTGACAACTACACTTTCCAGATTCTCTTGCAACTAGTTTCTGTTAACTCCTGCCAATGGGAAGGCTAGGAGGAGGCAGCAAGGTGGGAGGCAGGGAGAAGCCACTTTGCTGCTGGCTGCCACTCCAATGGTGGCAGTGGGGGTGATGGCTCCTGTGGTGACAAGGCCAGTGGCCCCAGCAGCATTAGTAACAGAGGCAATGGGGGTAAGGGTCTTGGTAGCAGAGTGGCTGCTGCTCTGGGGCAGAGATAGCATCTCCAGAAGCTCAAATGCAGGTGCAGAGGAGGAGCAATTTGGGATCTCTAAAGAATACCCACCTTCTGACCCATTTGCTCCTCCAGCCTTTGCCATACCTTTATTATCAATTCCTAGCACTAAATACCCTCTGCTTAAAATACCTGGAGAGGTTTCTGTTTCCTGGCTAGAAATTAACTGGTAATAGAGCCGTTTGCCAATTAGGTGTTTCCATGCCTGGGCATTAAACCAGCGCTCTCCCGGCTCTCACAGGGGCCACCATACCCTGGGCCTTTCTTCTTTCCTATCTGCCCCTGGACCTGCACTCCAAACACCCCAGCACCCCGCCCTTTGCCCCGCTTGAAGCCCAGACTCACCCAAGCCTGGGGGCTCAGGTCGTCTAGCAGGAACACACGATGCTCTGGGACATTCTGGGTCAGTTTCTCCTGAGTCGTTCCGGACCTGAGGCTGCAGTGTTTACACCTGCTCAGTTTCTTGGGGATTCCAGGGCTCTCCTGGCTTCACAAGGAATGAGCTGCTGTCATTCCAACCCCTTTCCCTAGGCTCATGCAGCCCTTGCTTCTAGGGAACGCTACTTCCATTCCCCTGCTCACTGTCCCTTTCTCTCCCCAGCCTACCCTTCTTCCTCACAGCTTATTTCTGATGATAATATCCGAGCAACAAGATCACAGCATGGCCTCCAAAACCTCCACATCACCCTCATCAATGACAGCATTCTCTGAGAGGTGACTTTCCCTGGGGCTCAGAGGACACTACCTGACGGACCTCAGATGCTTCTGTTGCATATTGCTGCATACTGCACCACCCGAACAATGATCTGTTATTTCTCATGATTCTGTCTGACCAACTATTGTCACACAGTATTGATTGGGGTCACATTTTTTTACTGTTCTCAGTTGGCAGCCAGACTGGGTTGGAAGGTCGGAAAAGGTTTCCTTCACCTGTCCAGTGTCTCGGTGGCCTCCACATTGCCTTTCTACGGGTTTAGCTTGGGCTTCCTCACAGCATGGCAGCCTCAAGACAGTCCGACTTCTTACATGGTGTGGAAACGTGGGTCTGTGTGCCCTGCAGAGCTGAGGCAGAGGGCAGGACTGCGTAAGGGTGGAAGTGATATTTCAACTGTGACCCAGCACCAAGCCCAGGCAACACTCTTTGGGGGCCTGTTCAATACCTGTGCCCAGGACAGCACTCTCTGAGCCCTCCCCGACCACCGTAGGCTCCTATGCAATGTAAGAGCAGTGCCCAGATGACCAGCAGAGGAGGGCTGGTGTCCCCTGGAGGGGAAGAGCCTGCAGGTGTGACAGCAGCAGGAGCTGACAAAGACCAGTATGGTTCCTCTGAGCCCTTTTCTCCACTAAGCTCCGACTTTGGTCTGCAAAAACTGCAGACTCTGAGCACAAATGATGTTGTCCACCCCTCCCCCCACCCATCCACCAAGAACTTGTAAAGACACCAGCATAGTTGCTAACGGCTCAAGGCTGCATCCTGAGGGGCTCAGTCCCCCTTAAGTGTCTACCCCAGAGAGCTCAATGCTGCCAGGAGAATTTACTGTTTGTCCCAGCCAAACCAGGTGTTGGGCAGACAGGCTCTTCAAGCCCCTCGCACGCAGAGCAGTTACTTTAGAAAGCTTGCAATTGTAAATCCTTTCTCTGCCCCTTTGAGAATGTTATCTTCTCCCACCTGGCACTGTCTCCACAAGGACCGGGGAGCCATCTCTTTGAAATGCAAACATCTGGGGAGATGCTGTGGCTCTGGCTTTGCTCCCAGACCCTGTGGGAGGGGAAGGGCCTGACTTGGGTGGGCCTCTGCTCTAACCTGCACCACTGCCCCTTTTATAAAGACACAAGAAGTTTGTTTCTCCCCCAAGTGAGCACCAGTTAGCACACCCAGGTGGCCTAGTCACAGGGACCCATCCCCTCAACACCCCTCAGTACCTTTCCTGAGCACAGCTCACCCTTTAAATAGTCTCCTGCCATTTGTTTTGGTGAAGTCGAGCTCAGTTTGTGCTGGCCCCTCTTCCCTGCTGCAACAGTTACTACTGAACATGGTCCATCCTTGCTGCTTTAACTAGTGTCCAGCTTCGTGTATCTTGGACAGGGGCAAGAGCCCAGCGCTCAGTCTCACCCTTGTTGGTGCGTCTTGGTGGGGCCTGGGCAGTCTGGGACGTGTTTGGATCAGCCACAACCCCTGTCTATGTGGCTGTTCCACCTGTAAACAGCCTCTCCAAGGATTAGTGACACATTAAGTAATGCCATTTTGTCCCTGGCAATGGTCACAGAACTGAAAGCATTGAGGTGCACCCCTCCTTGCACAGATTGCAGGACCCCTGCACGTTTACCGAATGTTAACACTTCCATGGCTGAAATGCAGTTTCCCGTTTGACTTTTCTTTGCTGAGAGAAAACTTTTCCAGGACCAAAATCAGCCCCTCCAGGACCTAACGTGTCATGAAGCAGGCATTTGGTAACATTCTCCTCCTGCACTGGCATTATTTCCCCAGGTCTGTCACTGGGGGCATATGTTTAGATCAGGGCCACTTTCCAAGGCAAACCTGTGTGTGATCTTGGTGGACAGCACCCTGCCATCTCCCCAGGGGGCCTTCAGCCTTAAGGTGCCAAGCAGTGGAAAGGACCTGGAGGCAGAGGGCAGGAAGTCAATCAGATCAGACTTGAGCCAGGAATCACAGCACCATCACCCTGAGGACACTGCATAGGTGTGACCTCAACTGACTCTGTGGACGTGAGACTTATGATGAGTGGCACAGATGCCAGCATGGGCAAGGTGAGACCACGCTCCAGGGTGGGAAGGCTCCTGGCATGTGTGAGTGCAGAGCAGCTTCTGCACAGCCAGTGGGGTCGGGGGTCTGGGCAGGGCCTCAGAAAGAGATGTGCAGGCCAGCAGCAGCCGTGGGAGGACACACCTGAGAGGTCAGCAGGGGACAAGAGGAGCCCTTGGGGCTGGGGCTTCCCCAGGGGGCACCTGGCTCCCCTCTGGGAAGGCTGAGGTTGACTTCCTGGCGCTGCCATGGAGGCTGGGCCCTAAACACACCTTCGGCACCCACCCCACCAGGTCCCGAAAACTTTGCCTTTTGAGGAGAACAGGTGGATCTGAGCATGGGCAGGGGGTGGGAGTGGACAGGAGGACAGACCAGAACTCGTTCTGGAAGAAGGGGAACTGGGGCTGAGCCTTCGGTCAGTGGCCTGGCCTTTGGACCCCCATGGCAAAGGCCTGTGCACCCCAAGGCTGAAGGGTGGTGGGCTCCAGCCGGAGCTGCGAGCACATGGCGTGCCCCTCTGCTGAGCTGAGAGCAGCTCCTTTCTGCATCTCCTGGTTTCTGGAGCCGCTTTGCAGCGTTTCTGCCCCGCTGCCTGCCTTGGCATGTCACTGTCCTTACTTCAGGGCAGGCTGGCTCTGAGACCTGCAGGGGCTGCCCTGAGGCAGCAGCTTGGGTCCTCAGTGCATCCCAAGAGCCCTGTGGGGGCACAGCAGGAGGGGCAGGGCGCACTCTGCTCCTGGGCCGAGCAGGTGAGCGCCCACCAGCGCTGCTCAGACCGCGGGACTCCCAGGCCGCACTGGCCCCAGGCAACCACCACTCATCCTCTGGCAGAGGGAGATCATTTGGGGACTTGAAAATGGTCCCACCCTAGCAAACCTTCTTTTTCCTTCCTTTAACACAAATAAACATGATAGCCCCACTCGCCACGACGCAGCCAGCGAGATCCATCCAGCGAGACCCAGCCAGCGAGATCTAGGCTGATCTGTCAGGCCCAGCTGCAGCGACATTGCGTGTTTTTGTCTATTGTGGTTTCCCCTCCGGGGTTAGGCAATGTCTCATTTCTCAGCATAACGACCGACCCAGCAGGCCTCTCTCTGCAGTGTCAACATAGTGTCATCAGTGGAGGGGGCTGGGCTGGTGAGGGACGGGCACTGCTCCGTGCCTGGGCTCCCTGGGCTCCTTCTGAGCCTGTTAACTAACTAGGAGGCCCCAGTGCTCCCAGGAGGGCACTGGGTGGGGGCAGAGGCTGGTCGAGGAGTGTTCTAGTAAGATTAGGATGAGGCGAATGCCTAAGGCAGTGGGCCCTGCTCCTGGGACAGGTGCCACATTTATCACCAACCACACCACTCTGGCACTAGAGAAGGCCCCAGGCTCTGGGCCAGCACCCCCTCCCCGATAGCCATGTGGGGCTGGGCTGGGGCCGCACGATGTCTCGGCTTCCTGGAAGTCAGCCCTGTCTTGGTTTCGCTTCTAATCTCTCCTACCCCTCCTGTCCCCAGCTGACCCCACTGCCTCCTCTGAGTGCTAACTAGGGAGTCCCTGCCAGGTGCCAGGTGTTCAGAGTCTTACAGAGTGGCAGCTATCTGTAGAGCAGGGTTGGGCCCCAGGCTCAGTGTCTGCAAGGCCACCGCAGCACTATTCTTGCACCATCAAAGGCCACCAAGAGGCTGCCCTACACTCCTGCATCTGAGCTGGCCAAGAAGGGGCTCCCAGCCCTGGGACCTGCAATCTTCATGTGGGCTCCCTGGAACTTCCACGCCGCGGGCCACCTCCACACTGGTCTCCACGTCCCGGATCCTCCTGCTCCACCCACAGCCCCTGCCCAGCCTGGCTGTGGCCACGGGGGCCCACACTGTGTTTGCTCCCAGTGTCCTGCCCACTCCCCCGGTGCCATTGGGGTGGCCATGGTCAAAGTCAATTCCCATAGCCCGTTCTCCACTTTCCCAGCTTCCCTCATGGTTTAGGTGGCCTGTGACCCTCACCATGGTCAGCTGGGGAAATTGTGGCCTTCCTGACACCAGGAGAGTGGTACAGCTGGCAGGCCCCTGCCCTCCTCACTGCTTGGTGGCGGGCCCAGCGCCTGCAGCGTCACATCCAGAGGACACCCTAGAGCATGCTCAAAACAGCTGAGCCCGAACCACCGTCACCGCTGCCTGCCCCAGACCTTGTGTTACAGGAGGAGAACGAGCTCTTCCCTGAGCCTCTGACAGGTCCCCGTCCCTTGCAGCTGGGTGCGTTCCTAGCTGCTGCCCCCGGGGGCCCTGCAGGAGCCCCTGGAGTGCAGAGGTGGGGGCAGTGTCCTCTGGCTCTCCCCCTTCCTGGAACCCAGTGGGCTCGAGAGTGTGGCCCCCTCGCCAAGGGGATGTTACAGCTCCTCATGGCGGCCTGAGTGGAGTTTTCTCCTCTGTGTCAGTGCCGGCCTCCAGAAGCCCCTTTGTCACCCTCTGTCATCCTCTCTGGCTCAGAGTCTGCAAAGGGAAAATGAGAAGGGAGGGGACAGGCTGTCCCGGTGAAAACCTCCCCCAGCCTCAATGTAGCTGGGATCTGTGTGGCCGGTTATTTCGTAACTAGCCCTGGTGAAGGCCCTTCCTGAAATCCACACTCTTTGTGCCCCTTTGACACTCCCTGCTCCCCCATGTCACACAGGGGGGTTTCTTCTCCCAGCGGCCCTCTCTCCAGCACTCAGTCCAGTTGGGGGATCTGGGGATACTGAGGGATGGGGGACCCTGCCGGAGGCCTGGGGACCATTGTATGGGTGCCCTAAATTTGCCCCACTGCTTCCTTATGTGGCCCTCAAGCTGGGACCTCACAGCTGCTCCCACCCCCCTCTGCCCCACATCCCCTCCTCCTGAACCCAAAGGGCTCTGGGTGCTTCGGGCTCATGGTTCTTCCTCAGATCCTAAGCTGCCAACTGAGTTTAGGCCTCAGCCTGCTAAGTCACGTTTCCTGAAGGCCACCCACAAAAGGAGACACAAGAAAGGGCTGAGGGAGGGGCCGCCAGGAGGCCTAGGTACCGCTCAGACGGATGACAGTGGTGTGGTGGTTGGTCCCCCACCCTTGTCCCTGGAGCTGGCTGTTCATTTCAGAAGTGGAAACAGGAAGCCCTTCCCGACCGGCAGGCAGGCAGGGCAGGGCAGCCCTACGAATGGCCGGGAGGCTCAGAGCAGGCTGACAAAGCCCTGGCAGGAGGCATGGGAGGAGCCCTGATGGCAGGGCCCCCCTGGGAAGACACCATCTGGGCCACAGTGGGGGGACCTGGGCATGGGCCGGTTCCCAGGGTCGTGACTGGGGGCTGGGCGTGGGAACGAGAAGAAAGCCCAACTCAGGAACGTGCAACCACAGTGGGTTTCGGTTCGCCCAGCATTTGCAGAACTCAGCTTTGTGCCAGGCAGAGCACTCAGCAGCGGGAAGGCACCAAGGGGAAGGCAGTGCAGCCCGGGCCACCTTGGTTTCTGCTCCGAGCAGACTGTCGCAGAGGGGAGGGCAGCAGCAGGTGCACGTGAGAGAGTGGGCTCTAATGAGCCTGGGAGGGAACCGAGGAGACAGCACACAGGCCACGCTGTGCTAGCATGTGGCTGGCGTGTGGGTTGGTGGGGGTGGCAGTGCAGGACAGGTGTCTGGGCTTAGGCGTTATGCTCAAGGGAACTTTCCAGGTCCTGAGCTGAGGGGTGACGAGCTAAGGCCAGAGGTTCTGGAAGGTGGCAGCGTTGTGAAGGTGGGATTGCCATGACCCTCTGGGGCATTAGAAGGGGCCTTTCTGACTTGTGGAGTCTGTGCAGCAAGTTCCCCCAAGTGGCACAGGGAGTTTGCCAGCTCGAGTAGAGAGAGCTAGGATATAGTCAAAACCTGGAAAGGACAGTCACCTACCCCACATTCAGCCTCATTAGGTAAATGATGCAGCATATACTATAGAACCTGCTGTGGGATGAAACATGTTCGCAGTTTCCAGGGGCTTCGTGTTTAGTCCAGATTCTCTGGAGCAAGAGGGGAGCTGCACAGAAGCCTCTGCAGGGGTTAGGTCTTTTGCAAGTAGCCAATTCTAGCTGGCTTTACACCAAAAGAGGAACTTGGGACAAGGAAGCCACACTGGAGCTCCAAAGAGCCCAGGGGCAGGGTGTGGCAGAACCACAGTCTGGGCTCACAGGGTCCCCCTCTGCCTCTCCTCTGTGTCCCTGTGCATTGGCAGGGAGCTCTGTTCTCTGCAGATGGGCACACTATGCTGTCTAGATCCCGCCATGGAAAATGACTGCCCCAAATCTCCCTGAGTTTCTGTTTCTTTAAAGTGAGGCAGGACCTTCCAGGGCCAGCTCCACACTCCCGAGGAGGGGGCTCTGGTAGACCTGGCTTAGGTCAGGTGCCCATCCCTGGACCAATACGATATGGCTGGTGTGGGGCAAAGTCACACTATAGAAATGCCCCCTCATCTCGATCAGAAGGAGTGGACCTGGACCCCAGAAAAGTGCTGGCAAGTGCTGAGGGTGTGGGTCTCGTACACATGCATGCACACACTCACACACGCGCATGCACCCCAGAACCCGATTTGTGTAGGGAAAATGGCATGTGGCCATCTGTTTGTCTTCTAAAATCTCAGTGCAGCCCTGTTCACATGTGTGATGACAGCAACAGATTCAGCACCAGATAAGTGTCGATTTCTGTCAGATGCCACAAGCCTGGCCCTTGGTGGGACACCTCCCAGTGTTCAGCTGGGACAGTGAACAGTGAGCCAGGGCTTCCTTGCCACAGCAAGCTATGCTCTGAGGGAGCAATGATGTAAAATAAGGTCCCTATCCCTGCTCCTAAGGGATTACCCAGGAACCGGTGGGAACTGGTGATAGGTCACTGTCACCTGCAGTAGAAAGACAGCTTAGATATTAACTTGCTTCTGGTTTGCTTTCTTTCTCTCCTTTGCCACCTCACCTCTCTGTTTATAGCAGAACTTTTTCCTCGATGCAAAATCCCACCTGAAGCTCTAAACATGTCAGGGACATGCCTTAAACATGTCAGGGACATGCCTGGAGACAGGGGCACATGGTGAAGATAAGGTCCGTGTCCTTCATCCTCACTCTCTTCCCCTGGGGTGATTCCTGAACAACTGTTGGGAGCCAGTTTGAAAAATAAACAGGTCTTTCCACCCCCAATACTGAGCTCTCCCTCCCCCCCAGGCCTGTGTGCATCCTCCCATAGCACCCTTTTCCTGAGTCCCAGCCTGAGCCTCCCCAGGGTCTGCTAGGACCTTGGGTGCCAGGAGCCAGAGCTCAGAAATGAGAAGTGGCAGCTTTGGGCGGCGCATGGAGAAGCCGGGGCTGAGCAGGTCAGGGCGCCCTGACAGTGCTGGCTCGGGCTCCTCCACTCAGCTCCGGCTCCAGAGCCTCCCTCCGCCTGGGCTCTGGCAGGCAGAGGCAGCGCTCACTCCTCTGTGTACCCCAGAGACTGCAGTCAGGGGCCCGTGGCTCTCCCTGGACTGGCCCACACAAGCCCTCTTACACCCCTGGGACATCTGGCTATGTGCCTACCTCATTTTACAGAGGAAACAGCTTTGAGAGAAGCCAAAGGAAGACAAGGCAAACCATGTCTGCACCCTGCTGTGTGTCACTTACATTGTCCTGTTAATCCTCTCGAGAACACTCGACTTTCTACCTGAATAAACAGGAGCCTGGACTCGCTCATGTCTCCTAGCTGATAGGTGGCCAAGCAGGAAGTGTGGACCAGATTCCTAAGATTTTAAAGCCCCCCCCCCAGCAAAGGAGTGTGGATTGCCAGTAGTGAACCAAGGACGCGGATCCTGGGCCCCATCTCCCATCCATGTGTCTGACGCTGCCACACCGTGAGCACTCTCCGTGGTTAGCAGCTCACCTTGTCTGTCCCAGCTTAGCAAGGTGGTTGGGTCGGTCCCTGCTGTCCATGAGTGCTGCTGCTTCACTGACCACTCGCTCCTACAAGAGGCTTGCCTTTTGTCGCCATGTGCCCTGAATCATGCTGTTCCCACTGCCTTGAGTGCTCTCTCTGATTCTCTGCCTGGGGGGACTACCCCCAAGCCCGCATTGTCCCGAGTCTCCAGGAGCCTGGGGCTCACGGCCCCTCTTCCATCTCTACCTCCCCCCACAGCCCCTGCTGCGCCCCAAGCTCTCCTGGGCTAGCGGGGTATGTAGGCCACTGGCAGACCAAACAGGCTGTTATGGGCTTGTTATGGCTTGGATGTTTGTCCCCTCTAACACTCACGTGGAAACTTAACCGCTACTGTGGCAGTATTGAAAGGTGTGGCCTTTAAGAGCTGATTGGGTCAGAGGCCTCTGCCCTCATGAATGAATTAATTCATTCATGGATTGATAGATTAGTGGATTAATGGGTTATCACGGGAGTGGGGCTGGTGGCTTTATGAGAATAGGAAGAGACACCTGAGCTGGCACATTAGCATACTCAGCCCCCTCACCATGTGATGTCCTGTGCCACCTTGGGGCTCTGCAGAGAGTCCCCACCAGCAAGAAGTCCCTCACTAGATGTAGTCTCTCAATCTTGGACTTCTCAGCCTCCATAACTGTAAGAAATAAATTGCTTTCCTTTATAAATTACCCAGTTTCAGGTATTCTGTTATAAGCAACAGAAAATGGACTAAGACAGGATTGAATGTGTCCTCTCAAAGCACATATATTGAAGCCCTAAATTCCAGGACCTCAGAATGTGATTTTATTTGGAGATGAAGGCTTTAAAGAAGTACTTAAGTTAAAATGAGGTCATTAGTGTGGGACACATCCAATCGGACCCGTGTCCCTATAAGAATAGGAGACGAGGACACACAGAGGGATACCAGGGGCTCATGCACATACAGGGATAAACTTGGGAGGTCACAGGGAAAAGGCAGCTGTCTGCAAGCCAAGGAAAGAGGCCTCACCAGAAACCTACTGACTCCTTGATCTTGTACTTCCAGCCTCCAGAACTGTGAGATCAACTGAAGACTTGGTGACAAGTTGACTACATTAGGCCTCTTCTATCCTAGAAAGGCCAGTGGTTTGTTGTAACAGTGACAGATGAGTATTCCAGTCTCCAGGCGCATGTTTTCCTTTCTTGCCGGAAAAGCTTTAGCCAGTACCACCACCTGGGGCTTCTCACAGAGTACAGCATCCAATCAGAGGACCTACTTTACAGAGGGGGTAAGTGGGGGTGGGCTCTCATAGGATCATAACCATCAGAGGGTCCCCTATTTATATCACATACTACACCACCCAGTACAGCATGTCTCACAGCACAGAAATGACCTTTATGAAGCACATCTGAAGCACGAGCTTAGAAGTTGTTTAAGCCCCCCTGTCTGCAGTGTTTTGCTATGGCAGCCCCAGCAAACTAATACACAGACTACACCCAAAAGAGGCTTTAGGTACAAGCATGGAAGAGAAGGCAGCGTTCACCCATGAAGCATAAGCAATGATCAGTAAGACACCTGCTGCAAGGTGCTCCCCAGCACGTCTCACTACTGCATGCATGGGCATCCCCAGCCTCCTGTGAGGGCTGGAACCACTGACAGCCCACACGTCCAGCCAGGGGACACAGTGTCTGCTGGTCCACAGGCCGCACGTGATTAGCAAGTATGTGGATGGCTCAATGTCCTACCAGTGGATCATGTGTGGAAGATCTAACCGGGTTTCCTATGTGGTCACTCCTGACCCCATGGTTGTTCATGGGTGGCAAAAATCTTATTAAGAACTCGTAAGGTAAGAAGGCAGCCTCCTCCACACCCCACAGATGACAGCGTGAGGCTCAGACGAGTGGGCTGGCTTGGCTGCCCCCTCGGCTGAAACAGGCAGGCTGGCCCGAGCTGCCCACCTGTGTCAAGGGCTTCTCGACACACAGGGTGGGAGGGCACCTAACTCGTTCCAACACTGACGGGCTCAGGGTCCTTGGGAAAATCTCATCATCTCTCTTGGCCTCAGTCCTGCCCCTCACAGGGTTGGGTGACATCCAAGGAGACAATGTGAGGGAAAAGCCCTGCAAAGACTGCAAACACCTTTCAACTGTTAGTTTCTACTGTCGCCCCTTGGAGCAGCTGCCCCAGTTAGCAAAAGGCCTTGACAGAATGTGACAATGGAACCCAAGGCATGGACAGAGCCCTGCTTTGTGAGCCCTGTGAATGCTGCCTGTCACGGCTGCCACTCCTCGGGATCAGACCAGTCGGGGGACCTCCTGACCCTCCTCCTGTTCCAGCTTTCCCCATGTGAGGTGGCAGCACTGACCTGCTCACCTGCGTCCCAGGTGCCTGTCTGGGCCAGGCTCAGGGCACACAGCATGCAAAGGACTGGTCCTGCCCACAGGGAAGGGGCTTTGGTTTGGAAGACACCTGGGGTGACTACGTCTGGCCTGCCTAACACTGAGAGGGGTCCACAGAGTCCCTGCTTTCTCAGAACCTGCAACTGGTGGATGTTGTTGCTTCTCCCACGGCCAAATACAGGGGTCCAGCAGTCAAATGCCGTGCATGGAGGGGCTCTTCTCACTGTAACATCTGACAGCCCCTCACCAAGTTTCTGCTTCCTACTCCTGCAACTTGGAGCCACATTGGTTTAAAGGTCTAAGTCCCCAGGGACTGGCCATTCCAACAGTGTGTGCAACCAAAGTTCCTCTGAATTGGAAGTTGAGACTGATGCTTGACCATCTTGAGGTGCTCATGTTCCTGAACCAAGAGGCAAAGAAGAGGGGTCCTTTGCTGTCTTGGGTGCTCCATCCCGATTACCAAGGGGAAGCTGGGTTCTGCTATACACCAAGGCAGGAGGACTGGTCTAAAAGCCAGGAAAGTCTCTGGGGTACCTCTAAGTACCTCCTGTCCAATCATACAGGCCAATGTTTTCCAGAAGCAACAAAAGGCAGGCGACAGATCCTGCACAAAAGCAGCTTTAAATGACCCCACGGAGGAAGGTGGGGTGCAGACAGCTGGGATGCAGAGGATGGAGGCCTGCAGCGGCTGGGGGCACAGGAGGCTGCAGGTGCTCACAGGTCTAGTTATGTGAATGAAAACTGTCTTCACATTGTCTTCCTTGTTTGGTATGCATGTATTAACTATTTTTTCCTCCTCCTTTCCCTATTTTTTTTAAAATTTGGTAAACGTTTTATTGAATTTAATTTAAGTACAGAAAAGTACGGAGGTTGTAAGTGTACAGCCAAGGACATGTCTGTGTGACAGCACCCGGGTCAAAAACAGCACATCACCAGCACCCCAGAGCCTCCCCTGGCCCCTCCAAGGCCTGCCCCCACCCCCAACAGTAACCGCACCCCGATCCTAACACCATGTAGCAGTTCTGCCTGTTTGAACTTGTACAAATGGACTCATGAAGTCTGGGCTCTAATTTAGGGCCTGGCTTCTGTCACTCAGCTCTACAAGATTCATCTCTGTTGTTCTGTGTCATTGTAGATGGTTCATGCTCATTGCCATGAAGGCATCATTTGTGAAGATACAAGCAATTATTTGTCTATTCTGTTGAGGAATGTTTGGGCAGTTTCCAGTGTTTGCTACAAAGTGTTGCTTTGATCATTCTAGGACATGTCTTTTGGTATATAGGCATTACCGTTGCTTATATTTGTAGAAGTGGAATTACTGGGTCACAGGTGTGCATAGTAATCAACTTGTCTTCCGAAGTGATGGTGCCCAGTCACACTCCCCCAGCAGTGTGTGAGTGCTGGTTTCTGCACATGCTCAGCAGCACTTGGGAGTCTGTCTTTTCATTTGAGCCTTTCTGCTGGGTGGGTCGTGGCATTGCAATTCCTTCCCTCCTTCCTTCCTTCTTGCCTTCCTTCTTTCCTTCTTTTCTTTCTTTCTTTTCTTTTTTCTTTCTTCTCTTTCTCTCTCTCCCCTTCCTTTCCTCCTTCTTTTTCTTTTATAACAGCTTTATTGAGATATAATTCATCCATCTAAAGAGTCCAATTCAATGGGTTTTAGTATATTAACAGAGTTGTACAACCATTACCACAATCAATCTTAGAACATTTTCATCATGCTCAAGGGAAACCTCATAACCTTTAACTATCACCCCCAATACCTCATTCTCCCAGCCCCCGGCAACCACTAATGTACTTTCTCTATATATAGATTTGCCTATTCTGGACATTTCATATAAATGCCACCAGGTGACATGTGGTCCTCTGTGACTAGCTTCTTTCAATTAGCATGATGTTTTCAAGGTTCACCCATGTTGTAGCTTGTGTCAGTACTTCATTCCTTTTTATGGCCAAATACTATTCCATTGTAGAGATATACTATATTTTGTTTATGCATTCATTTGTTGGTAGACATTTGGATTGTTTTCACTTTTGGGCTCTTGCAAATAATGCTGCTGTGAACATTCATGTACATTTCTGGGTGGACATGTTTTCATTTCTCTTGAGACTTCACCCAGGAGCGGAAATGCTGTGTCAAATGGTATCACATGTTAAACTTGTAAATAAATTTTTTTAAAAATATTATAGATGGGATCTTGCTATGTTGCCCAGGCTGGCAACATGGTCATAAGAGCACTGTAGTCTTTAACTCTGAGCCTCAAGCACTCTTCCTGCCTCAGCCTACCAAGTACCTGGTATTACAAACACACACCACTGTGCCCAGCTGAATATTAAAAACTTTTGAGAAACTACCAGATTGTTTTTCAGAGTGTCTGAATCTTTTAACATTCCACCAGTAAAAGGTTTTGATCTCTCCACATCCTTACCAACACTTGTTATTCCCTTTCTTTTTTTTTTAATAGCCACCCTAGTGTGTGTGCAGTGATATCTCACTGTGGTTTGTCACAGTGTAGTTTTAACTGCAGTTTTAATTGGTGCTTCCCTGATGACTAATGAGATTGAGCCCTTCTTATATGTTGGTTGATGACTAGGACATGCCCTTTTGTGAAGTGCCCATTCAAGCCCTTTAACCACGTTTTCTGTTGGGTTGCCTGCTATCTTCTTATTGATTTCTAGGAGCTCTTTATATATTCTGGGTATGAGTCCTTTGTCAAATAAGTGTGTTGCAAATATCTTCCCCCAGTTGGAGTTTGTCTTCTTATTCTCTTAATGAATCACTTGAACATAAATTCTTGATTTTAATATAGTCCATTTCATCCATTTTCTTTTTCCTCTTCTCTTCCTCCTTCCCACTCTTTTTTCTTTTCTTCATTTTTTTCTTCATTTTTGTTCTCCTTTTTGTAATCTCTTCAGGGAACTCAAAATCCATCCACCTACAGTCCTTGTGAACATTAATTTTGCCATAATAGTCAAGTGCAGTGGCCACTTTCTGTCCCCAAGTCTTATCTTCAATAGGTGCTCCCTTCCAAAAAACCACAGGTGATAATTAAGTGATGGTGAGGCCACAGGTCACCATTATCCCATTTTCCATGGGCAATGAGTTCACCTCTGCCCTCACACTCAAGCATATGAACAACCCCACCACAGAGACCCAACTTTGAGGGTCTGTCTCCTAAATCAGTACAGAGTCAGTCTGGGGTCAGTCAGGAAAACGGCAGCCATTTAGGTGTTTCACCCAGACGGAACTGACACAGAGCACCGAGTACAAAGGTGGCAGAACAGGGGAGAGTGTCTCTGGGGTCTCATGATAGTACACTGATCCTATTCCTGAGGGCTCCTCTCTCAGGACCTAATCACCTCTCACAGGCCCCACCTCCTAATACCAACCTTGGGGGTTAGGATTTCAACGTGTACATTTCGGAGGACACAAACATTCATTCCATTGCACTCCTGGGCTGGAACCCAGACCTTGTGCTTGCTGCTGCCCTACTGGAGAAGCTGGCACTGTTGGTTCAGTATCTAGGAAGAGGCACCTTCTCAGCCAGGGCTGAGACTGCTGATAAAGGTGCCGCCCATGCCAGGGCTTCTGGGGTTGGTAATCATCCAGCCCCTGCTATGACGACTGCCACCCTATCGAAACAGACTTCACTCTCTTCCTCCTGCCTCCTGAGCTCCTGCCATGCCTGCTGTGTTAGGTCCTGCAGCAGGGTGAGGAGCCTGGGAAAGGCAGAAGCTCTGGAACCCCAGAGCAGAGGACAGGCGGTGGGTGTGGGCCGGGACCATGGGCAGCTGCCAGCACAGCCCCCCTGGCCCCAGCAACCACCGGCTCCCCGAGGCCCCAGGCTCCCCTGTGCAGCTGGTGTGTCGTCCACGCTTCTCCCCTCGGCTGACTGCAGCTCACGCTTTGGTGTGGCTTATAGACCACTTTCTGGAAGAGGCTTTCCTTAGCCTACAAGGGTTGCACTGCCTTGGGGCCGCTGGTTTTCAGCACATCTTCCTTACCAGGGGTGAGTTTCTTGAGGGCAGACAGTACACTTGATTTAGGCCCAGGCCATAAATGTTGAAAGAATGTTGAAAGAATGAGTGAATTAAAAATGAAGGAATGAATGCATGACAAGCTTGCCCTTGGAAAAATTGTGGAGTAGGTTGGGGGCTTTTCTCTCTGGAGATCCCCTTTCATGCCCTCAAGATCTCTATTTCCTCAAGCCCCTCGTCCTGACTTCTGACCACACTGCCCTCCACCCCCGTGTCCTACCTTCTGGCCCCGCACCTGGTGTTCAAGGGTGTGTCACTGGAACTACATTGTCGATGGCACAGTCCAGAGCCCTGTGGCATAAAACACATAGCCGGCTATTTATAGCCAGAGCTATTTATATAGAGTTTGTGAAAAAATAGTTATGTGGCTGAACAAATTTGGAAAATTCAAGTTTAAGCAGATGAAACACGATTCTTTACTATGAAACTTCTCAGCTCCTCAATACATTAATGTGACGCTCCATGCATTAGCTGAGCTCCCCAAACTTATGAAACCACAAACCCCTTCTTCTTAGGAGTATCTAAACAGAGTTTAGTAATGGATAAGTTGTGACTTTAAATATATTTAATTGATTTATTAATATCTTTGAATAGGCAACACATGCACATAGTATAAAATTCAATAGACACACGCAGGGTACAAGGGAAAACCGTGTCTTCCTCTCCAGCCAGCCATCCAGTGCTCCACTCCAGAGGCAACCACTTTTAGCAGCTTCGTGTGCTTCCTCTCAGAAGTGAGAGACAGCTTGTCACCTAAGGAGGAGGGGTCCAGCTGCTCCCTCCTCCATCACTGATGATGAGCCCGCTATGGTGCCACTGGTCTGGCTCTCTCCAGGCGAGGGGATACATTGCACCCCTTCGTCCACATGTTAAGGACCTGGAAGTGTTGCCCTGGGCTCTGTCACAGGAGGCTCCTGTGCCCCCGGCAGCAAGTCGGAGAGACCAGCAGGCCCCTGGGGCAGGGCTCCCTCTCACCTACTTCTGAAAACCTTGGAGTGCCCTCAGAGATGAAAAATATTAATAACAGGACCAGCTCTAGGCTGTAACCCGGAGGAGCCTTGGGATCTCTTTGTCCTTTGGGAGAAGGTGAGTTTCTTGGTAAATGCTGCATAAACTGCTTGAGAAGTTGCACCACACTATTGTGCAAAAGAACTTTCAGAAAATTCTCACTTCTTCATGGAATAGACTTTCTCTGGAGTCGGGTGGGAGTGATGCCAAGTAGATAATGAGAAAAGATAATAAAAAGGGAACAGAATGGGTTTATTAGTTACTTGTTGCTACATAACCAATCACTCCCAAGCCTTGAAGCTTAAAACAACAAATATTTATCATCTCATATGGTTCTGAGGGGCAGGAATCTGGGAGTTACTCAGACCCTGGGTGGGTCTGTCTTAGCACCTCTCATGAAGTTGCAGTCAAGACATGGGCCAGGGCTGGAGCTCTGCTTGCAATGCTATTCAAGTGGCTGTTGGCGGGAGGCCTCAGGTCTTGCTGTGTGTGTCTCTCCAGGAGGCCGTTGAGTGTGTGCATGACATGGCACCCTTTTCCTCCAGAGTGAGTGAGATAAGATTGGGCAAGCCAGGAGGAAGCCACAGTGCCTTTTATGACCCAGTCTCCAAAGTCAAGCTTGGTCACTTCTGCTGCATTCCTTTTATTTTAGGTTGTTTCATCCTGCTTTATTATGAATAATATATCATAATACAATTTGTGTAGTGTCATTAACACTAACCTCATAGTGAATTTCCTGCCTGAGATGACTCAATTTCAATGAGGGATCAGTTGCATATATACACAATGTATATATATGCACACATCATGTACACATGTATATATATACTATGTATATAAAAATGTATATAATATACATATATTCTTCACATAATGTAGTTTTTTGTGCATAAATATGAAAGTGCTGTAATGGTTCATTTTCTTTAATGAATTCACAATACAGCTAAATATATTATTGTACCTTAATTATAAGTAGTTTTCAGATTGCATTAGATTTTAGATTAATGTAATTTTGCTATATAAGTTTTATTACACAGTTTAACAGTTAGTATGTTTGCTTAATATATTTAACATGTAGCACTCACATGCAAGTGACAAAAGAAATTTTCCAGAACATAGCATCTTATCAAATGCTTTATTTTTTATGAAAACATTTGAATAGTTCTTCACAGGAAGACTGTCTCTTACTCTGGGTTTATAGTATTAATATTTGTGAGTCTAAAAATCTGATTCTCCTGAAAAGGAAGAAAATAACATTGGCTTATGATAGCCTCTGGAATCGTCTCAGATTTAGGTGGAAGTGCTAGAGGATTCACAATGAACATTGTGTTTCATAAGTCCCTGGCTTCGAGCTTACCATAGTAGAGAGTCACTAAAGATTGCTCTTGAGGAAATCTAAGCTTTGACCACATTTCTAAGCCATTCTGATATATCTGAATCCATACATATCTTTGGAGAAATGCCAGGGACAACCTTTTGAATGATTTCTTTCATTCATTTATGGACTAAGAAAATAGTCGAGCAGCTATTATGTGCTAGGCAGTGTGAGGCATTGGCAATAAATGAAATGATTATGCCATGATGACTGTCCTCTGGGAGATCACAGGATTCCACAGAAAGACACATTGGAGGAGGGACACTAAACATAAGTAACTACTTTCCCCTCACTATCATGTCTCTGCATTCTATGCATTAGAAGCGAGTCACTAAATATGATCCACATTCAAGGAGAGGAGATTTGATGGGAAGATTTGTGGACATATTTTAAAACCACCACAGTGAGGGTAGGGGATCAAACATGGAGCCAGCTAACAGCTGGTGGGTCCCGATCCATCGCTAATAAGCCCTGTGATCTTACTCCCTGGCCTCGGTCTCTCTCATGCAGTTTGGAGATGATGACAGCGTCTCTGTCACAGGACCAGTTGCCTGGCTCAGAAGGGAGGCAGATGGCAATGAAGTCAAGAGCATGGGCTTTGGATTCAAATTCCTGCCCCAATATTACATCTCTCTGGGCCTCAGTTTCCCCATCTGTATCATCACCTACCTCCCAGGGCTGTGGTGAAATGGGCTGAGACAAGTATGTGTAGAGAGCTGGTCTTGGCTGAGCCTAACTGAACAGATCCAGAGGCATCTAGTTGCAGGAGAAGCCAAGTGTTGTGAGGAGGCTCCTTGTGTGCAATGCAACCAACTGAAGGGCAGGCTAGAGGAGGACACTTGTCCTTCCATCACCTGCGGGTTCTTATGACCTCCCAGCAAGCTGGCCTCTTCTTCCTTCATGATTTTCTCCAGCAGGCTGCCTTCTCAGGACATGACCAAGATTTTGGAACTGGGAGAAATATTCAGCTTCTTCTGGGATTAAAAGCATCTCCCTAGACGAAAGCCAAGGGTACCCTTCACCATGACCTCCCACTGCTTGGGGTTACATGGAAATGTGGTCATGAGGCCCTGCTCAAGTGCTGGTGGCTTGGGGACACTGGAAGCCACTTTTCAGAATGTGCATGGAGACTGGAGTTCTATCTTTGGGGAGAATGCTCAGCTCAGGACTGGGTGCTCCAGGCTGAGAACCAAACTTCTGCAATACTATGTGAAGCCCACAAACATTTGCTAGTGAAATACCACCTGGAAATCAATTTTTAACCCACTCTTTCTGGGCACCTGATCTCTGAAGGCCTACAGCTCTTTCTGGAAGGTGAGCAGCAAGTCAGTGGTAGGATGTCCTGTTAGGGGCTCTAATGAATCCCAGTAATCCTGCTTCTCTGACAGCCAGCTCTGGGCCTAGGGCTTGCTCCGAAGCAGGCTTCGAATCGCAGGGCGTGGGGGAAAGCATTGCTGCTGGAGACTGGAAACATGTGCAAGAAGCAGCCTGCAAGGATGTGCAATTGCACTCTCAGCTCCTGGGAAGGTCCCCACAGGAGAGGCTGCACCTTCCTGCAAGCTGTGGGCCCTGACTTTACCTTCCCGTGGGGCAGCGTTTGATGAAAGGCTGCTCATTCATTGCACTAAGCCAGGACTCTGAGGTCCACAGGCCCCTTAGCAGATAGCGCTGCGCACCTAGGACAAGGGAGAACATGGAACAGCCGAAGATTTCCTCTCTGCTTTGAAATCGGGCCTTTTTGCTTTTGCTGTCTCTGAAACAGAATGGAGAGAAGGCTGCATCTTAAGCTGCCCAGTCTATGGCATTTTATTACAGCAGCCCAGGAAGGCTAAGACAATTGTCAATTCTATTTTTCTTGTCGGCCTCTATGTCTTTGTCAATTTCATGCTGAGACTGGACCATGAGGCTGCTGGGCTGTTACACTGGTTACTTGTGGAGCTGGCAGAAAGCACAGGCTCCAGGCTGCCCTCCTGACCTGATCCTCGACGTAAGGACAGTCTCTGCCCTGGCAAACCAGAAGGGCCCTGGCAGGGACCAGAATCACACAGAAACCCAAGAGGCAGAAGTGACTGGCTTCCGATCACAGGGGGACCACAGCCCTAGGGCTGCACAGAGGGGCCGGCCTTGAGCTGCGGGAACCGTCAGGAGCCAGGCTTCCAGACAGAGGACACTGTCATTAGCTTGTCAAGCAACTGGTTGGAGGAGAATGCTTTGAAAAACATCCAGCAGTGAGCAGAGAAGTCGAGGGTTCAGACTCTGGCGTCCTTCTACCCAGGTCTGAGTCCCTGTTCCACCGCTTACAAGCTGTGGGCTCAGGCGTGTTATTTCAAGATCTTCAAGCCTCAGTCTCCTCGTGTGTGATGTGGGGTAATACTGACACCACCTTCTGGAATTGTTGTGAGGATCAGACGAGCTGGAACACACAGAGCATTCAGCATGGTGCCTGGCACTGGGTAAGCGCCACCTAAGAGTTTGATATTGTTATTATGGGATGAGTCCGAGCATCGCTATTGTTACACAGACCATAGCAACGAACATAAGGGATGGAAAAGGAGCACAGTTTCTCTTCAACTCTTATATCTTAAAAATACACTTCCCTAAGTGCACCACAGTAGAGGGGACTGACTCAAATGTCTGCAGGGGTGAGGGGGGGACAGGAAGGAGCGAGGCCAGCTGTGGGGGCTATGCCTGGTGCTGAGCCCAGGCCTACCGCCAAATTATCCAGTTTTTCCAGACAGGCTAGGAAAGCTATTTTCTTCAATGTGAAATCTTCACATTTTTAACTAATTCAAAAACTTTAGGAGCTGCACAAGAGCTGCCAGGGCAGCCAGCTGTGGGTGTGCTTGGCCTCGAAAGGTCAACCTGGTATGGCTCAGGGCAGGTAAAGCATTCTAGAAGCTTCTGCTGGGCACACTCATGAAGTGTGTCCAGGCCCAGGTAGGGTAAAGGGTAGAGTGTTAAAGGGGCCAGGAAAAAGGCCTTCCCAGGGAGACGAGGGCCAAGCTCTGCAACAGCCGAACCTTCCGCCCACCCTGGGTGGCTTGTGGGATGAGGTGGCAGCTGTTGGGGCCAAAATGCACAGAAAGGAGCTTTCTGCAGCCCCAGGCTTCTTATTTCCCTTCCAAGGTCCTGCTCTTTGTCATCTTCCCCAGCAAAACACACCTCCAGGACAGACCCTGGGCCCGGTGCACTGAGGTAAGTCTCCCTTCTGGGGGAAGTGGGGTGTGTTGCCCTCTACCTGGAGCAAAAGCCGGTGGAGCCCAGAGCAAAGCTCATCAGTCACATCTCCAGTGCGCACTGGCAGGTGGGTGTCAGGGGCATGTGAGGTGACAGCCTTCCTGGAACTCATGAATTTGTGTGTCATCATCACCATCACCACCCCAAAATAGCAACACCTGGTCTTTGCAGAGCTCTGTGCTTTAGGTGGAGGGAGGACATTTCTGCTTATGTTGTATCTCCCGTCCTCTCCAGCCCCAGAGAACATCATGGATCCCGATGGCCTCTGCAGGGCCCACGTCAGCCCTATGTTGAAGCTCTAACCCCAATGTCTCAGAATATGACTGTATTTGGAGGTGGGGCCTTTAAAGAGGTGATTAAGTTAAAGCATAATTGTTAGGGTGGGGTCCTAATCCAATCTGACTGGTGTCCTTACAAGAAGCCGAGGCTAGGACACAGAGAGACACCAGAGGCAGGTGCACAAAGGAAAGACAATGTGAAGAGGCAGGGCAAAGACAGCTATCTGCAAGTCAAAAAGAGAGAGGCCTCAGCAGAAACCAACCCTGTAGGCACACTGATCTCAGTCTTCCAGCCTCCAGAACTGTGAGAAAATAAACTTCTGTTGTTGAAGCTACCCAGTTTGTGGTATTTTGTTATGGAAGCCCTAGCAAACAAATACACATGCCAGCAAAGTTTGTCTCCTGATTATCCCAGCTACATAAGTCACTGGTTTTCCATTGTTGTGGTGGATGCCAGGGATCTCAGAGCAAAATGACCAGCTACAGTGACCATATTGCCTGGAGTGAGTCTACGTGTTTTGGGGATACGCTCTCTGTCTAGTAAAGCCAGCTGAACAGCATCCAGGAGTGAAGGGGTGCAAAGAGGCTGCTGTGGCTTGGGATTGTGTCCATTGAGAATTGGTTGGGCCATAATCCAGCACTGTTTTTGGCCCAATCTGACCTGCTTCATTCTCTTGACCTGGGGAGAGGTGTCTATAGACCCATACAGAGCCCCAGTCTCAGCCCACCTGTTACACATGCCGATAGCAGGCAGATTTAATCAATAACAAAAAGCAGCGAGTTTGGTCTGGAAGCCCCACCCAGAAGCATTCTTGCACCCTCTGCTGAAGGAAGTCCCTGGGGAGGGTGCACATCTGCTCCATGTTCCAACCCAACAGCATGGCTGTTGGGCAGGACCTGCTCAGGCTCAAACAGGGTAAGACGTTGCTGCTCCCTGCACCCTGGAGGTGATTCCAAGGGTGCTGAGAAGGGTTTGGTATCTTTCTCCATCCTTCTGCACCCCTGGTTACCTTCTCACATTCCCTCAGGGCTTCAATTCTATAGATGAAGTCTGGGGTACTGAATAGAAAATATCCCCAAGAGCGGCCACATTCTCAAATCTCCCCACCGCCAACATGCATGTGCTGCTGACAGCAGAGCTGAGGGAAGAGCCCGCACCCTCACCGCCATGCCTCCCATTGCCGATGCAGGTGGAGGACACTTCTTAGCCTGACCATGACCCATCTCCTTGTGTATTAGCAGGGACTTCCCTCCCATGGTGGGACTTTGGTGGAAGGTGACTTTTGAAGCCAAAGTACCAAGACAATACTTCCTCACCTGCCTACCCCACCCAGCAGCGCATGGGCCAGTGACTTGGGCTTGGGCTCCAGGATGCTCCTGCATGGGGCTTGGACTTGGACTTGTGGCGAGTGACAAGGTCATGAAGGGATGGCTGGAGTCTGTACACAGAGACAGCAGTTGGCTGTTCCAGAAGCTGGTCAGCAGCAGCATCCTAATTGGCCTGTTCCAGTGGCGTGCCCTTGAGCGTGGTTCCTGCTCGGAAGCTCCCTGTGTTCCTGGCCGTGTTCCCAGCTTGGTTCTGCAGCCTGGCTACCGATGCCCTCCTAGTAGAGGCCCTTTCTGCTGAGTCAGCCCAGCTGGCTTGTGTTGCCTGCCCTCAGGCTCTAGTTATTGGTCTGGTGCCCTGGAGGGGAGCTGGGCTAGTCCCGGAGGGAGCCAGCATGGTCAGAAAGGCACTTGCCACATTTGAGCCCTTTGCATGGTCTTCAGGCAATGGACAAGGGATCTATCTTTCAACAAGTGGAAGTGAAACCCTAGGGAGCCCCAGAGGGTTGCAGGGAGCTCTGGGGGCTCAGGGTTCTCAAGTCCAAATATCAGCATCCTAAGTGTCAGGGCCTCAGTGCTCCCTAGCTGGCCACAGCCATTGCAGGCCTGCTCAGGAGGAGAGGGGTTAGTACTGAAAGAGCTACAGGACCCAGCTCCCTCGTACCAGGAGGGTGCTGAGCCAAGGGCAAGCGAGGAGTGTGCCGGGTAAGAGCCATTTGTGGACATGAGGGCATTCAACCATAACACAGGCTTAACACCCAGGAAGGCACCCCGGGGTGATTCCAATATGCCTATGGGACAGCTCTTGGAAGCCTGGGAAAAACAATGGCCCACTTTTTAAAGAAAACGGCAACAGAGAAGTGAACTTCCAAGGCTGACTGTGGAAAAAGGAACCAAAAGGCTTAGCATTGCAGCTGCAAGAACCAGTCTGCTCTAGGAGGCTGGAGAACCCATGACCTGCCTGTGGTCCTCGGGAGGGCTGAGGGACACTTGCCATGGTGGTAAGGGTTCACTGGAGAGGGGAGCACCAGCATTGTTGGGAAGCTCAGTGGTAGCTGTCCTTGACAAACCACAGCTGATGGCAGGAGATGCCACCATGGAGCAGGGGCCCCTAGAGCAGTCAGGATGACACAGCTTGCATGGCAAGGCCAGGCAGCAGCACTTCACTGCAGCACTTGCTTCGTCAAGGCGGGTGCAATTACTGTGATGTAACGGACCACGAGTCAGGATGAGGAGATGGGGCGAGTGTTCTAACTTTCAGAGATACACAGAACAGAGATGGTGGGTAGAATAAGGTGTCCTTAGGGACAAAATAGATGGGCAACCATGCAGGGCACTGCTTAATATACATATTTAAAAGTGTCAAGAATGGATTAACACCCACATGGCCATCAGTCGATAAGTGTATAAACAAAATGTAGCATATCCACACCATGGAATATTATTGGCCATAAAATGAAATAATGTACATGCTAAAACATGGATGAACTTTGAAAGCATCATGCTAAGTGAAAGAAGCCAGACACACAAGGACACATATTGTATGATTCCATTTATATGAAATGTCCAGTATTCTGGCAAATCCATACTCAGAGAAATAGACTCGTGGTTGCAGAGGATGGTGACAAAGGTAAATTGAACTTGACTGCTAACAAATGCAGGGTTTCTTTTTTGGAGTGATGAAAATGTTCTGGAATTCATGGCAATGGTTACATAACCTTGTGAATATACTGAAGCCATTGGATTGTACACTTTAAAATTTAAAATTTTATGTTACATGAATTTATCACAACAAAAAAAGTGAAACCATGATGAAGTCACAGAAGGCTATGGAAATTCATAGTCTTTTGCCCATTTTCTAGTGCTGAGCCTGTGTTCGGATCCAGAAACCATTCGCTAAAGAGGGGGCTGGTCCCCCTTGAGAAGAACCTGTAACACCATGGCCGGTGTGTACGGTCGTGATTTGTCCAGTCTTTCTCCCAAAGGACCTGTGGTGTTTTACTTGTATAACCACACCCTGGAAAAGAGAATTAACCAAGTTTACATGGGCAGCTGGATATGGTCTGAGCTGCTACTGATATTGGAAGTACCATCAATTAGGACAGGGGTGCATGGAAGTCAGGTAACAATGGCCCAGACTCCATCCCACAGTGTGTTCATTGGGCCCTTGGGGCCACCAGGGGTCATGTCCTAGGTCCTTGAATGTTTAATTGGAATGGACTTACTTGGTGGTTGGCAGAACCCACAAATTTGTCCCTTGACCTGTAGAGTAGGGTCTATTGGGGAAGGCCAAGTGGAAGCCCCTGAATTTCTCCCTCCAGCTAAGACAGAGAGTAAATCAACAATATTATAATACATCCAGGGAGGGTGGGATGGAGGACTATCAGAGACAGCACCACCCACAGAGACTTTAAGGGTAACAAGTTTTTAAGGGTCTCCATCATGTCCCCCATTTACTCCTCTAGAACTTGGATCACTAGTTCCTCCCCTGCATAGACCACAGGGATCACAGCAGACGACGGTGGACTGCCACAGACTTTCCCAAGCAGTAGCTCAGTTGCAGCTGCTGTGCCACATGGAGCTTCTTAATTAGAGCAGATGAACTCAGACTTCGGTACATGGTAGGTAGCTGTTGGTCTGCCGAATGCCATCTGCTCCATAACCCATCAGCAGGAGCAGCAGAAGCAGCTTGCATTCCCAAGAGGTGGGCAAAAGCAAACATGCAGAGTTCTGTCCCGTGGCTATGTTGATTCTCCTGTTCCCTGTTACTGCACAGTCTGCAGGAAGGGAGCTTGACTGTATGAACTTTCCTTGAGCAGCACACAGGTCCACTCTATTGGTGACACCATGGTAACCAGACCCAAAGAGCAGGAAGTAACAAGTACCCTTAAGGCCACAGAAGACACATGTTCTCCGGAGGGTAGGAGATAAACCCAACCGAGATTCAGGGTCCTTTCCCATGCTTAGTGTTCTTAGGGAACTAGTAGTCTAGGGCATGATGGGTTAGTCCTCCAAGTAAAAGGTGAGTTATTGCACCTTGGACTTTCTACCTCTAAGAAAAAAAAATCCACAGTAGGCCTTTTTAGAGGTTTTGGAGGCATCATATTCCATATTTGAGAACGGCTCTGACCCATTCATGAGTTGGTACAGAAGGTTGCTAGTTCGGGCTCATTTTGAGTGGCTCCCAGATCAAGAGGGGGCTCTGCAGGAGCCAAACTATGGTACAAGCAGCTTTAATTCTTGGGCTAGATGAAGCATAAGCAGCGGGCCAGGTCCTGTGTCATTCAACAACATGCAATGATGCCTCTTACCTACCTCACACCTCATGGAGCTTTCCATAACCAGTTAACAGAGGAGGAAAGCTTGGTTTATGGATGGATCATCTTGGTATGTCAGGGCAAGAAATAGATGGATGGCAACTGTGCCACAGCCACACACTGAGTTGGCTGCACTAGTCACTCCCTAGTGGTAATGAAAACCTCCCAGCATCCTGCAGTACACTTGGCGATCCACTAGGTGTGTCCAGAGAAGCGGTCTGGGGTAAGGATATAATACATGGATTCGAGGGCAGTGGGGCGTGGCTCAGCTGGTTGGTCAGGAGCCTGGGAGAAGAGTGGAAGTTCAGGACAGGGAGGCCGGGGAAAAGGCATGTGGATAGACGTCGAGAAGTGGGCATGGGGTGTGAGGATCTTTGCATTCCTGAAGGAGAGGCACTAAATAACCGACTGGACAGGATAACCTGGCCAGCGGATGCCAGTCCTCCGCCCTCGTCAGCTGAGTGCTTGTGCAGTGGAGGGCTGAGCTTCAATTTTAACAGGAAATTTCACCATTATTAGTTGATCCTTTGCTTTTACCAAAATAGTCTTTTGTCTGACATTAATGTAATGACACCTCCTTTCTTTGAATCCATATCACATTTTTTTCAACCTTTCACTTTCAACTGGTCTGTAACCTTGTGTTTGAGAAGACTCTCATAAAAAAGCAAATAGCTGCATGTTTTTAAAATCTATTTTGATAATCTTTGTCTTTTAGCTGGAACACTCAGTCCATATATATAAAGCAATCATTAGTATATTTGGGTTTTAATCTAGCTCCTAATTTTATTCCTGCTTTATCTCCCCATCTTTTCTCCCTTCCTTAAGAATGCTTATTTTTCTTCTCTATATCCTTGCTCCAATCTTTTAGTGAGTACCCTAGAATTCTTAGTATATAACTAAGAATTACAATTATATATTAAAATATATCATGAATTCTTATTATATAAAACTCTGAACTCAATACCTTTTTACTTTCTACCCAGATAGTACAAGGAACTTCAAACCCTTGAACTCCATGCAACATGTGCTTGGCATATATGTTTTCTTATCTAGAACTTTACTTCTGTTTTGGTTTTCTTAATTCCACTAGACATTATTAATACTGCTTGCTATGGTTTGAATATTTGTCCCCTCCAAAACTTATGTTGAAATGTAATCCCCAATGTGGCAGTATTGAGAGATGGGGCTTTTAAGAGGTGATTGGGGGATAGGCACAGTGCCTCATGCCTGTAACCCTAGTACTTTAGGAGGCTGAGGTGGGAGGATCACTTAAAATCAGGAGTTCAAAACCAGCCTGGGCAACATAGCGAGAGCCCATTTATACAAAAAAAAAAAAATAGAAAAATTAGTTGGGTATAGTGGTGTACATCTGTAGTCTCAGCTACTTGGGAGGCTGACACAGTAGGATTGCTTGAGCCCAGGAGTTTGAGGTTGCAGTGAGCTATGATGACACCACTGCACTGTAGCCCCAGTAACAGACTGAGACACTGTCTTAAAAACAAACAAACAAGAGATGATTGGGTCATGAGGGCTCACCTCTCATAAATGGATTCATCTATTCATGGATTAATAGATTAATGGATTAGTAGGTTATCACGGGAGTGGGACTGGTGGCTTTATAAGAAGAGGAAAAGACACCTGAGCTAGCACATTAGCTCAGCCCCGTCCCCATGTGATGCCCTGTGCCACCTCTGGACTCCGCAGAGAGTCCCCACCAGCAAGAAGGCCCTCACCAGATGTGATGGCTCAACCTTGGACTTCTCAGCCTCTGTAATTGAGAGAAATAAATTCATTTGTTTTATAAATTACCCAGTTTCAGGTATTCTGTTATAAGCAACAGAAAATGGACTAAGACACTGCTTTATACTCTCAGCGGTTATCTTACTTACCCTCACAAGTCCTTTCTGTGTCCTTCTTTCCTTCTCCCACCTCAAGCCTTTCTCTGAGATCACTTTCCTTCTTGAAACACATTTTTCGGAACTCCCTTCAGGACGAGTCAGCTGGTAATGAACTCCCTCGGTCTTCACTGTGCCCTCATTCTTGAAAGATCTTTTCCCTCTGTAGAAAATTCCACATTGGCTGTTACAGTTTAGCCTTCTGAAAACTGCGTAACCACTTCCCTGTATTCAGTCACCACTGGTTGAGGTCCCTGGTGCAGGTGCCCTGGCTAACACCCAAGGCAGCTGCCCGGCAGGCCCTCTGCTTCACTCTCACCCCCATGGTGTCACCCTTCAGGGCAGGAAGGGCCTCTGCCCTGGCTTCACATATGGGTGGCCCCTGAGCCTCAACTCTGTCCCTTAAAGCCCAGTATTCTTAACACTCTTAAGGCATGCTTTCCCCAGAGGTGGCCTGGCACATCTCCATTATCTTGCCAGTTATTTAGAGCTTTTAAGGTAATATTTTAAACATGTTGTAACATTTCCAGTTGTTTCCAACAGGAGGGTGTATCTGAATAACCTGGTTCCTGTTCTTAGAAGTGCAGATGATGCCACCTTGCATTTCCTATTACACTTCTCTGGACACTATCCTAGTCCCTATATCATAATACACATTTTAGATTGTGGGCAATTTTCCTGTGGAATCTTTTTTTCCAAAATAACTCTTACATAGCAGTCCAACAAGTAAGGCAGGGGAAAAAAAAAAGAGCTCTCCTGATTGAAGCAGGTGTAGGGGTCCAGAATGCTCTCTGCTCAGCCTGCCTTTCATACCCCTATGTCCAGGGTCTCCTGGAAACCCTAGGAACACCCAGGACACGGTTTGAAAATTATCACTCTAAAAACTTACTAACCAACATAAATTCTCCAATGTCCATACCCTAAGAAAATCCAAATGGCTGTGTTGAGTGTGTTCATTCTGGTAAAATAGTCCCTGAGCCTGAGATGGAGGCTCCTCTGGCTTGGGGAAGAGGCCCTTGGTACAGTGGAGCATAATGAATTCTCATGACCATGGCAGCTGCAGGGCACCATGAACAGTTGTGCAGGTTGCACACTACTCAAAGACTCCCAGCCCAGGAGGCAAGTGGGTTCTGAAATCTAGTGTATGCCCTGCACTACGTTAGGTTAGGTCCTCTTTTGTTCTAATTCACACGAAAGTTCTATACAGGGCAACAGTGGTTCTATGAACAGGATGAAATGTCATGATCACCCCACCAGGCTTTCTCACTCTCCCACATTCAGTAGGCCTCTTCGTGACCCTGCAGACTTCACTGCAATTCTGACCTCAGGAAGGAGAGTCATGGTAGAGCACCTCTGAGTAAGTATTCAGGTCTAGAAGGCAACCTCCCCATGGAACACAAGCAAATTGGTGTGTGGCTTATGTGCTTTAGTCCCTTATGCTGCGGGTGGAGGAATATGACTCAGTCCCTCTGGACCCTGGAGGATTCTAAGAACCGAGGACCCAGCCACTGGCCCTAAAACCCCCAAAAGGCTCTTGGGAAATGCTCTCAGCTTTCTTCAGTCAAGGCTGCCTGACTGAAGGTGTCTGCGTGGCCCCCATTGCTGAATCCAGTCTTAACTCTCCCTCCACCCATCTCCTGCTGCCCCAGTGACAGCGGTTACGATGAAAACCAGTCAGCAAAGGGACAAGGCTGCTAGCAGGGTGCATGGCCCTCCTCAGCCTCCCTGCCCATGGGGACCTGGCAGCCGCTTTGACGGGAAAACACACATTGTTTGGGGGCGTTGCGGATACAGCACAGATTATTTTTAGCAAATTGTTCTGACTTAGTGAAAAACCTGAAAGATAGTGTTGATAATCATCCTTATTTTAGTGCCACAGATGGCACCGCTATAATTAGACGCTTGTTTCTGGGTGATTCTGTGGTTCCTATAAGAAGACACCTTGCCTGGTGCAGAAATACATCATTGAGGTTGTCTTTATTTTTTAATTTGGGGCTCAATCTTTTCCTCTTTACCCTTAAGTATTAACAACATGTGTTGAGAAAAAGTAAATTATTCACATGTCTCTCAAGCTAATATTAGCCTGAAGACAAATGAGAGGTTTGGGCCTTCTTTGTTCCCTGCTGCGAGTGACACGCAGGAATTACCCGCTGCTCTGCCCTCCTCCTCGGAGGTGCTTCCCGGGCCCGGAGCCAAGTCCGCCTCCCGCACTTGCTGTCATATCAGCGCTTTCCATGTGTGATTATGCACTTATCTAAGGCCTGTCCCCTCCCCTGCACCGTAAGCTCCACAGGGAAGAGGCTGGGCTTTTCTATGCACGGCGTGTCCCCCAGTGCCTAGAACGGGGGCACCTGTGACATGCAAGCATGAGTAGGAAAGCCACTGTCAGAGGTAGGCGCCCAGGGAACCTGGAGGCTCCAGCTCTCTTCCTGGTTCACCCACCCATGGGCTCCCTGCCACGGCCAAGCCTTTGGCCAATATTGGGCCTATCTCTGCCTTTGGTTTTCTCATCCGACAAATGGAATTAATAAAACACGCCCCACTTACAGCATGAGCCTTTAATAAGGAAGACGTGGTGAGTATGATAAGACTGGAAAGGGTGGAGCAACGATTCTATGATTAAAATTAAGATTGGGGTGGGGGGTGCAGACTGGATAACTGGAATTCCACTGAGAGCCCTTGGGAGCAGGTGTTTCTTCAAGACCTATCCCAGCCACAGCCCAGGGCACAGAGGCTCACACAGCCAGCACCCAGTGGGTGAGTTGCCCTTTGCCCCCCGGGGAAACCAGCCTCAAGATGGCCCGCGATGAGCCCACCTCCCAGCCTTCACAACCTTGTGTGACTCCCCCTACACTGCACCAGGACCAGCAGTGATGGTGTGCCACATCCAAGGACAGGTTACTGAAGGCACTGCAGCTTCCTTCTTGGTCACATTCTCTCTCTCTCTCTCTCTCTCTCTCTCTCTCTCTCTCTCTCCCTCTCTCAGTGATCACCTACTCTGGGACATGCTGCAGCCCCAGCCGAGTCTTCAGAGACTTCTGCCCTGGTCAACAGCTCAGCTGCAGCCTCATGAGAGCCCTTGAGATTCAGGACAACTGGCTAAGCTGCACCCAAGTTTCTGACCCTCAGAAACTATGTAAGATATGCACATCTGTTGTTTTAAGCTGTTAAATTCTGGGGTCATTTGTTACACAGCAATAGATAACTGATACACCACCCAACCACATCTCTGCCTCTGGCTCAGCCTCCCCTGCAGCTGCAGTGTAACCTCCCCTCTACTTTCCATTGCTCTCGTCCTCACTTCCTCCCTCCCCTGCAGACCAGCCCTTTGGGTCTTACTCAGCTAGGGCTCCCAGCAGGGGCCAGTACAGATTGAGACAGAGGACAAGGGTATCAGATGACCACAGAAACCAGAACCTCAGAGCTCTGTCCCCTGGCCTGAGGTGGAAACTTGACCTTGCCCCTTGCCCCACAGTGGCTCTGCCTCATTTCCTAAGAGAGGGGAGGCCCTCACCCAGCCTCCTCTCCTCTCTGTCCTTCCAACACCACCACAAAGGAGCTGGGCCACAGCTTACTTTCTCCAAGCTGCCCAAGGACCATGATCTCTTCCATGAACCTCAGTACTGGTGGCTGGTATTCTTTTAGATGCCATTTCCCACCAACAAATCCAACTGTGGCAATTTGGTAGGAGTTTCTGCAGAAGAGGGAAAGGCTCCCACTGGCTTCCGCCACCCAGGTTGTCTGCCTCCAGGGCACCCCAGACAGAGGTGTCTTCCCAGATTCCCCGGAGTCTCCCGGAGCCTCCTGCTGCCGACCACTTGCTACTCCTGTGCCCACCTCTGCCTTCCAGCACACCAGCAACCACAGTGAGCAAGTGGGGGAAGCTTCCTTTCCCAATTCATTTTATTTTAGAAAACTGATCCATGCATGCGATACACAGTCCAAACAGTTCATGGTCCCAACGCAACACAGACATTCTCTGCCTGTCTTTCTCATTCCACACTCCCATGTCCCAGGGAGCCACCGTGTTCCTTTCTTTCTTTTTTTGTTTTTTCATTTGCTTCTGAAAAAAATTAAGGGTATCTGCATGACGTTTTTATTTACTATATTTTGATACTATTTGCTGACTTTCTATTTTAATAGTGGAGGGTTTGACACTTGTGGTCCACTGTGTCCCCATTTTCCTCCCTCACCCATCATCCCAATAGATCTTTATAACCTAACTTTTGGTTAAGTTAATGGTCGGTGTTCACATGACGAGGACTATAACATCATGTTCATTGCAGAGCCAAACAGTGTGTAATGAACATGTTCCTTTCTCATAAGCTACCCCTGCCCCCTGCACCAGAGAGAAATGTTTTCTTTTATTATTCACTTAGTTGTCAATGTCCTGATGGCTAACCTTTCCCCAAATGCTTCCACATTTCTGTCAAAGGCCTATCAACAACTGTTTCAAACGCTAACACACCAGGTACTCTAGCAGTTCCCCCTTCCCTGGAGCCCTTCCCCCCAGGGCCAGCTGACTTCCTGTTCTGTTGCTACAAACTGTCACCTTGGGGCTTCCCCTGGCCTCTCCATGGAGCCACGCCCCCTGCTTCCTGCACCCAGGTCCTCCTCTTCCTTGGTTTACTTGCTCGTTTGGAGGAGCATGCCCTCCGGTACCATCTGAGAAAGGATACACAGGAGGTCAAAACTTTGAAAATGTTGCCTGCCTAGAAATTCATTTATACTACTTCATACTTGAAAGATAATCCAGCCAGATATAGATATTTAGGTTTAAAATAATTTTCTATCAGAATTTCAAAGGCATTATTCCATCTTCTTTAGTGTTCCTTTGTACTCCTCTCCTCCAACCACAAGCGTGTAGGGTTTTTTTCTTTACCCTGAAGGCCTTCAGATTTCGTGGTGATACACCTTAGTGTGACATTTTAAAAACTCGTTGCAGTGGCCCTTAATGGGCTCTTTCCATTTGGAGGTTCCCATCCTTTAGTTGGTAATTTTCTTGTATTATTTCTTTGAAAATGTCTCCCTCTTTGTTTTCTCTGTTCTCTCTTTTCCTAATTCTAATTAGTAGAACACTCAATCCTCTATTGATCCTCTAGTTTTGTCTTTTATCTCTTATTGTCAATCTCTTTGTCTTATTTCTAGAGATTTCCTTGCGTCCAAGTTCTATCCTCTTTCTTGTGCTTAGATTGCTCCTTGTAGAATGCTGGTCTTGTTCCTGGGCTGCAGGGTCCTCTCTCATCCCCCTGAGCACATGCACGACGGGAGAGTCATCCCGAGAGTGTGTTCTGCTCCCTTCCCTCTGATTCCTCCAAGTGCCTTTTTTCTGTTTGTTGTTTGTTTTGCTCCATGTTGGCAGCTTCGCTCCCATGTTCAGTGATCCCTGGCAATCTGTTCATCTCTGAGAGAGCAGCACTAAAGAGCTCTTTGAAGACTTGTTGGCAGGCGGATGGCTTTAGGATGGTGGGTGAAGCAGATTTCTCTGCAGGGCGGTCCTCCTATGTAAGCATTTTAGGTCTCCTCTCCAGGGAGGTGTGCCCTGCCTGGGGCATCTAGGTTGTGCTGCCAACTTCCTGGGAGTACGCTAGGGAGGGAGTCTTGGGATCTTGGGGTCTCCTCAGTGTATACAAAATAGTTCTTCTTATACCTCGACCCCTTTTTAGTCAAACCCCATGCAGGCCTTCTGATGTCCGTGGGGTTCCTGTGCCGAGAGCTAGCCCACTTCAATTTCTCCAAAGAACAAATCTCCAGGCTTGCCTGGGGAGTGCAGTGGAGGGAACCTGGGAATCCCCTGGCTCCCCAGGCAGAGTGTGGATCGACCTCTCTGTTTTTGCCTCCACTGCCCTACCTCGTCCTGCCCTCTGTAGCGCAGGCCACCTCCAGTCGCCCAGGCGACCTGATTCTTGACAGCATTGGTCCTTGGGTCCTGGCTCCTCCTCTCTGCTCCAACACACACATCTCAGTCTAGCCATTGGGAAAATGGGGACAACAGTGGTTCCCACCTCCTGCTGTTGTTGTAAAGAAGAAATGAGCTCAGGGTGGTGCCATCACCGTCATGATGGGAATCGCCCAGGCAGCCCCCTTGGGCAAGTTCTGTCCCCCAGTGTGTGTTCTTGTTTCGCCCACACAAGCCCGGGAAGAGGAACAGAGCCCAGTGATGATGTGAAATGCTCGTGCTGAGTGTGCAGAGCCAGGGAAATCTGTCCCCTCCGCGTGCTCCTGGCCCCCGCCAATTGGTGCATGACCCAGTCACCAGCCAAGCCAAGCGTGACACTGTGAACATATTCAGCCCCCCTGAGGCTTTGCTCAGCCCCCTCCCTCGGAACCCTCAGAGAGAGATGTGCACAAATGCAAAGTAGCAATAATAATAGTGTGAGATGGCAGTTGAGACCTGTGCGGCTGATGGCAGTTTGAAAGAAGGATGAGCAGGCTCTATACCATCTGCCCACCGACTTTTCAAGTTGCTTTTACCCACCCTCAAAATTATGCCTGCCTTTAGTAGGAATAATTACCAGCATGAGAAGGATGGAGTGTTCACCATGAAAGGGCAAGTGAGCTGCTCGGTGCTGTTGGGGCTTTACCCCTCGAAAGAAGAGGGGTGTCCCTGCTGCTGGCACAGGCTCCTGGCAGAGGGTGGCACAGATGACCATGACGTGAAAAGTTGAGGGTGCCAGGGCTGCTGCAGGGTTCTGGGCTCGCCCACTGCCTGCCCCTGCCCAGGGCTGTTGGGCTATGGAGTCATGCGTGGAGCCGTGAACACCCAGAAGCCTGGCCGAACCACAGGCTGCACAGCCGGACGCGTGGACATGTAGTGGATCACGCGGCAGCAGTGGGCACACGCAATTCTGCTGGATTTCGGTAATTCAGCTGGAAGCCGGTAAGCATTGGGGCATTTTGTTTGATGACCCTGGCACAGTCAGGTGTTCATTTAGAAAAACACACACTTAATGTACGTCATGCAGTAGAAGAAAGGCACTGGGAGTTCTAATCCCCTCCTCCTCCTGAGGGGAGGGTATCTGGTACTGCAGGGCCCTTTGCTCCTGCTCAGGGGCATGAACGGGCGGGGGAGCCGAGGCTAAAGGGGACGAGGGGGGAAATCTGAGAGAGCAAGGGCCTGAGGCCATTGGGGCACTGCCTAGGGAAAAAGGGCACACTGCCAGGGTGACAAGAGAGCTCCACCCACAAGCAGGGGTGGAGTCGCCCCCTCAGCGCTCCACCTGTGAAGTGGCCGGCTGTGGGTGCGCAGGTGCACCAACCAGCCCAAGGCACCGAGCCTGCCCTGTTGGCCTCTGCCCATAAGAGATCCCCTGCTGCTCCAGCCCTCAGATTTGGGGACCTTCCTGGGGGCATCAGTGATGCCCAGGTTAGTGCTCATATTAGGGACAAGTAAGAACCTAAGTAGACAGAAGAAGTATCTGCTGGTGTGGCAGGCCCTGCCTCAGTTGCCCTGTGCAGACCGCTCTTTCCGGCAGGGGACAGGCTGTGTTGTGGATCTGGCTTTCCAGGACTGACCGTGCAGACCGCTACCCAGGGAGCATCTGGTTGGCCCTGCTGCCAGCCAGCAGCAGGCAGGCTGTGGCCTCCCACAGGCATGGCTTTGACACTTAAACAAACTGCAAGTGCCCTTCATGCTTGGAGTGAAGCATTCAAACACAATGAAGGAGGAGATGATGGATATGAGCCTCTCGCCACCTACCCCAGGCCCCAGGCCCTCTCCCTGTCTGTTTTAGGCAGCTCGGGCTGCTATGAAAAAGTCCCATAGACCGGCTGGCTTATAAATAACAGGCATTTATTTCTCACAGTTCTAGAGGCTGGAAGTCCCAGATCAAGGTGTCAACGTGGTAGAGTTCTGCTGAGGGCTCTCTTCCAGGCTGCAGATAGCCACCTCCTCACCATGTCCTCACATGGCAGACAAGAGAGCTCTCTGGGGTCCCTTTTATGAGGGCACAGATCACATCATGGGGTCTCCACCCTCATGACCTAGCCACCTCCCAAAGGCCCCACCTCCTAGTATTAATTCCATCACACTGGGGTGAGGTTTCAACATGAAGATGGGGGTTGGGCATAAACATTCAATCTATAACACCAGAGGAAACCAGGATGCTAATTTCCATGTTTTACATAATCCTTCCAGGAATTTCCATGCACACACACACACACACTTATTCACACAAACGAGAGGATTCTGCACACATATGCTCTAGCTTCCTCTTTCTTATGACACAATATACTTTGAAGATTGCTTCATATTATAGACCTAAATAGGCCTTATTCTTTTAACAACTGCATGGTAATTCAGTCCTAGCGGTAGGTGTAACTTATTTGATTAATATTACTGTTGGTACTGTTTAAGTTGCTTCCATCCTCTTCCGATTACTATGCTGGGGGAAGCCTGTGTATTACATGTGCCTATTATGCGTGCAGGCATGTGAGCACACCTCCAGGACAGGACTGTAACGTGGGCTTGCTGGGCCAGAGCACACACGTCTGTATTCTGGTAGATGTGCCCACATTCCCTCGGGGAGCTTATCCCTGCAGCTCACTTGCACAGCGGTCATCCAAGTTCAGAATTTTGCAAATCTGGTAGGTGGAAAGTAGGATCTCACTGACATTTTAGTTTGCATTTCTCTTATTGTAATGAGAATAAGCATATTTTCAAATGTTTAGAAGCATTTTCCTTTCCTGGCAAGAATTTCTATCCATTTTCTAATTCAGTTACTGGATTTCCTTCTTATTGATTTATAGCAGCCTTTTCCCTGTGATATAAGTTGCATATAATATTATGTATATATGATACTATTCTCATATCATACACATAAATAGACTTTATTCTTTTTTAATGGCTGCATGGTAATTCCATTTTAGGGATGTGCCATAATTTTTTTCTGTTTATCATTTGTCTGTTTACTTTAATCAGAATTTTTTTTTTTGCCATGAAGAAATATTTGTTTCTTATCTGGTAGAATAAATCAATTACGTTATTTTATTTATGGCCTCAGTGTTTTGTTACATAATCAAAAAATTCACCCTTCTCCAAGATTACAAATCTTTTCATCATGTTCAATATTTTTATGGCTTCCATCTTTGAGCCATCTGGCTCCCTCTGGAATTTATTTTGGTGAAAGTAAGAGATGGGCATTCACTTTTATTGTTTTCTAGAGAGCTAGCCAGTTGTCCCAGTGCCAGGTATTGAATAACCCATCTTTTCCCTATAGGTTGAGATGTTGTCTTCACCACCTTGTAAATTCCATGTCTCTGGTGGTCCTGTGCTTTGAATGTCCACCTAATCACCTCTGGCCTCATAGCAAGCCAAGCGGGCCAGCGAGAAGATGTCTTTCCTCCCAGCTGCAGGTTGGGCCTCCAATCCTAGAAAGCCGGTTTCAGGCACCAGAGAGCGCCAGTGCATCGCCATAAAGACACATCCCCAAGATGTTAAAGTCACCACCTGGAAGGATGTCTGGCCCATAGCTTTGTACTCCCATGGTCAGGCTGCTGGGCCCCTAAGTGGAACAGTCCCCTAAACACAGCCCCACCCACTCCCATAATAAGTACAACTGTCTCTGAGCAGGGGACAGGGACCAGGCCAGCTCCCAGCTACCCACAAAGGCCCAGGAAAGGCCCAGGGCACAGTGTGAAATGGGAGGTGGAGGCCACTGCAGCCTCTTGCCCACTCAGCTTCTCCATCCTTCCCTAGGACACCACCATTCATGTGTGAGCAGCCACTCTGTGCTGGGACCTGGGATAATCCAGGCAGGGAGGATGTTGGTGAGCAGACAGACATGCTGTGTGTGCCTGGGAGGGCTGGCATCATGGCACATCACACAGGCCCTGTTTAGTCCAAGGAAGCAAGGCCTGAGCCCTGGCTGAGAGTGGGAGGTAGCCAGGACCTGGGGAGGGAAGGTGACCATCAGAGGCAATGGTACATGCAAAAGGACCCAGGGTATTGCAGGAATTGAGAACCAAATCCCGGGTGGCTCCCACCAGGTCCACTGGTGAGACCAGGGCCCAGCACGCAGGGCAGATGGTCTCAGGCAAAGTGGAGCTGAAGAGAAGCCCACTGCACACCTGGCGGCCATCACCAGGCGCGCTATCATGGCGCAGGGGCAAGAAGGCCCTGCTGCACACCCAGAGGCAGAGAGGTGGCCATATCTGTATGCCTGGAATGGCCAGGCTCTGCCACCTGTCCGGCTCAGGCTCTGATTCCGACTCAACACCTCTGATGCCCAGTCTTCTCATCTGTAAATTGGGTAACACTATGGCAGCCCCTGCCACTGGTGAGGAAAATGCCCCTACAAAGATCCTCAACGCAATGAGCACCCCTCTATGGGTGTGAGTCAAGGGTGGTGAGCAGGGCCCACCCACAAGTCACCCGAATTCCTCCCAAATTGTATTTTTTAGGTATTTTACCAATCTAAACCTCATGGCTACCCTTTGCAGAAGGTCACTTCTCCGTCATAGATTTCTGTACATTCCGTACCTCTAGGATTTGGGGTAACAAGTCAAATTGCATAAGCTAACCTTTGAAAGGTGAGCCCCAGGGCCCTTGCCCAGTGCCAGTGACAGGCATATATCAGGGCCCTGAAAAATGCCCTGTCATCACTTCCCTGTAGAAATGCTGACCACAGAGGGCCTTGTGCAGAGTGACCAGCTGTCCACAAGGCCAGCACAGCCCTCAAGATAAGGGCTGGTGCTGCCCCTCAGGTGTCCTGTGAGTCCCTTGGTGGCCCGCCAGAGGGTTCACATGTTAGGAGGTCAGGAAGTGGTCGCTTCTTACAGGCCTGCCTTAAATTATTTCAGCTGCACTGAGGTATTTCAAAGTAAGACCAAATAAACATTTGCATCTAAAAAAGGAGAAACAGGGTTATTTGAAATAGAGAAGAAAGCCTTTCCCATATCCGGAGGGTGTGGCCAGACTTTCCAGAGAAGCTGCGGAGGGTTTGCTTTGGTTTTGTGCATGTGCCAAGGCGCCTGGCTCAGTCCCCTGCTTCGGGAGGGAAGTATTATTTTTTTAAATAAAATGTGAGGTGACCTACGTTTCCTTCCCTGATTTGCTTAGTAGTCACCCCCGGCCTCCTCGTGCTATTGGGACATCTTTAAAGAGTTTTGTGTGTTTTTCATGTGAAGGAGACTGTGACGGACTCGATGGTATCGGCTGGACAGGCTGGAGGCAGGAGGAAGGACAGTGCTCCCCACACTCAAAGCCCGCCCGGTGGCAGCATCCCCCACGCTGTCCCCAGGTCCCCTCTCCTTGGGAGGCTTCCTAGTGCCCTCCCTTTTCCCGTTTGGCCCAGTGCCCAGCAGACATGAAGAGTCAGGGATTGGAAGGCGGTGTGGGCTTCCTGTTCTTTTCTTCCAGCAACTATGCCCCCCATTGGCTAAACTAAGCCCAAAGGGAGGGGATAACTGCTGCAACATTCTAAGCCTTGTCCCTTCTCAGATTTCCGCCCCTGAGGTCCTGGATGACAACTGGGACAGTCCTCACCCTGACCTCACCTGAATTACAGGTGCTCTCACACAGGTTGGATCTTCACGTCTATAACCACAACACCCACGTCATGGAGGAAGGTCTACAGCAACACCTGCAGCTCTCTACCCTTGGGCTCCACCATCAGAACCCTTGCTCATTCAGTCCTTCAACCACTTTTTACATCTCGTTCAAGAGTGCTAATTAAACACCTTCACGTATAGTTGACCCTTGAACAACACAGGCATGAATTGTACAGGTCCACTTCTATAGAGATTTTTTTCAATAAACATTTCACAGAGTATGCCTGCCTGTCCTGCCACCTTCTCTACCTCTTCTGCCTCTGCTGCGCCTGAGACAGCAAGAGCAACCCCTCGTCTTCCTCTTCCTCCTCCTCCCCAGACTAGTCAATGTGAAGACCACAAGGATGAAGACCTTTATGATGATCCACTTCCACTTAACAAACAGTAAATGTTTCCTCTTCCTTATGATTTTTTAACATAATGTTTTCTTTTCTCTAGCTTACTTTATTGTAAAAATACATGTAACATAAAAAATTATGTTAATTGACCCTTTATGTTATTGGTAAGGCTTCCAGTCCACAGTAGACTATTAGTAGTTAAGTTTGGGGGGAATCAAAATTATATGTGGATTTTCTTTTGTATGGGGTCATTGCCTCTAACCCATGTTCAAGGGTCAAGTGTACTTCTCCTATTTCCTTCCCCACAATTCTCTGAAATAGCAGAAAAAATATTAAAACAAATACTTAGAAGCCCTGGAAAACTATGACATGTGCCACAAGCCGACTAGAACATTTGGAGAATTTCTGGAAGATATAAAGCAGATGAGCTCAGATTAGTGGTGAAACCCAACGTGCAAAGGGAAACCATGTCAACCCCAAGTCAGCATTCAAACTGAAGACAGTGGGAGAGGCAGGGGTCTACCCAGGTAACTTCCAGGTACTGCCAGCCCAGATGGGAGACAGAGCACCCCAGATCAGACGCCCAGGAAGGCACTATGTCCTTGCACGTCTTTGCCTGTCTCCCTCACCTGAAGTGTCCCGTGGTGCTGGGGTTGCTGGACAGTCCCTGCCAGAATGCGGATTTACTTGTGTTGGAGAACTACTCACACAGCAAGAGTGATCAGGCAAGACCAACAGATTCCCAAACATGCTGCACTAAGGAACTCTTTACCCTCTTAAAGATGGCTGAGGGTCCCAGAGAGGTTTACTTATATAGGCTACATCTAATAATATTTACTGTAGTAGAAGATCAAGTGTAGAAAATTCTAAAATATTTATTCATTTATTTTAAAATAATAATAATGGCATGTTAACAAAAATAACCTTTATGTAAATAGCTATAGTTTTCTAAAAATAATTTATTTAGTAAGAAGAGTGTCATTGCTTTATATTGTTGAAAATTTCTCCAATGTCTGGCTTAATGTACAGCTGGATTTTCATATATGCTCCATTTTCAAGCTATTGTGATATCACACACTACATAGACTCAGGAAAACTCCACTGAACATGCATAATAATAAAAAAGTCTTTGTATTCCTATTCAATAGTTTTGACTTTGCAGACACCCTGAAAGAGTCTCAGGAATCCCAAGTGTCCATGGATACCACTTTCAGAACCAGTGTCCTGACAGTCATTTACAAGTGGAATCAGACAACCATGAATGCCCATACATACGAAGGAAACCAACAGCTTGCAGAAGAAGAAGTAGACAGAACCCTGGAGAAAACAGGATAATGCAGAAATCAGAAAAAGACATCAAAATCAACACAACTAATATCCTCTGACTTACCAATCATATGGTAAGTAGATACAGAGAAAACATAAAAATCAATAATTTTCTTATATACCATTAATAACCAAGTAAGAGATGGCATTTGCAAAGCCAACAAAAATCATAAATAATCTTGGCATAGGCCTAACCAAAACTCTGAAGGACCTACATGAAGAAAAATTTTAAATTGTATTAAACGACATAAATTGAGAGATGTATTATGTTTCCTGTGGGAAGCTTCAATAACATCAAAACGGCAGTTACGTGAGTTGCTCAGTGATCAGTCCTCTGCAGCATACTGGGTTGAGTTGGATTTTGGTCACAGGCATCAGGGGTTGTAACTAATATATTCTCCAGGAGACAAGAGACTGACTACCAGAAAATATCTGCAACACATATGGTAGCCAAAAGGTTAATGTACTTATTATATAAAATTTTTATTATATAAAATTCCTCAAAAGCCATATGAAGAGGATGAAGAAGCTTGAAGCACAGACAGGTAACAGAAACTGAACTAGCAGTGGCTACACACACGAAAACTAATGGACTTCGTAGTTAGTTAGGGCAAGGCTCCGCTGCTGTAACAAACAGACCCAATAATACAGAGGCTAGAAGAATAAAAAGGTCTGGTTCTCCAGAGAAACAGAACCAACAGGAAAAATTCTATCTATCTATCTATCTATAACTCCTATGTAATCTCTACATAGGAGATATATATATATACACATATATATACACACACACCCATTTATTTTGAGGAATTTTAAGGGATTTATTTTAAGGAATTGGCTGTTGTGATTCTGGAGGCTTGGTAAATACAAGCTCCGCAGAGTAAGCCAGCAGGCTGGAGACTCACGTTGCAGTTTCCGGCCAAAGGCGGCCGGCTGGCAGAATTCCTTCTTGCTCAGGGGAGGCTGGTCTGTTTTCTCTTAAGGACTTCAACTGACGGGATGAGGTCTATCCACACTACGAAGGGTGATCTGCTTTACCTAAAGTCTACTGATTTAAACGTTAATCTTAATTTAAAAATACCTTCACAGAAACTTCTAGAATAATATCTAACCAAATATCTAGGCACCATAGCCAGATATTTAAGTTGACACATAAAATTAACCATGATTGTTTCTTTCTCAGATTATAGAGCTGAGATGAGTAACAGCTCTGCTCCTCCCAGTCACCTAGAGCCCCAGGGTCCTTCTCTGCAGCTGCTTGCCCTCCCGCAGGGCACTGTGCCACCACAGTGGCACATGGCTGCTGCCATGGCCAGATTCTAGGCAGCTTGGAGGGGACACACCCACTCTTTGCAGTCCCAGGTGCAGAAGTGGCCTCTATCACACAGGTCTCCTCATTCTCTGTGGATGAGGACAAGCCTAACTGCAAGGCAGCCTGGGAAATACAGTGCAGCGCAGCACCTCTGCCCAGCTGAGATCAGCTATCCTGGTCGAAGGGGAGAATGGATTTTATTTGAAGTGATTAGTCTCTACCCCCACCTCCCTATGAAAAAGGAATGCAAATTAAACCCATGAAAATTTTTTTTTTTTTTTTTGCTTATCAGATTGGCAAAAGTTAAAAGTCTGTGAATAATCAATTGTATGTGTCAGATAGATGGATTCTTAACCTACAGCAACAACTACAAAAAACGATTTTATTTTGGAGGGCACTCAGAGAACCTTGAGGATGCTAGAGGGACAGACTTGTTAAATGAGCAGGAGTCAAGAGGCTTCTATAGGTCAATGGAAGAGGCGGGCTTGCTTGGACACTTCAGCCACCACGGGACACAATGCCACAGCTGGACAAGGCCACAGTCATGCAATGCCACTAGCACCACCACTGGGCACCCTCTTCTAGTTCCAGGTCTGGACACTCAGGGCCCTTGGGTTCTCTACCCAAATGCCACCATGTCCATTACCAGGGCCTGTGTGGGGCCCTGCCCCTGGTTTTGGGACTTCCCTCTTCCTCACCCCCTCACCTGAGGGGGATTAAGGGTGCTTATTTTTGCGGGGGGTGGCAGGGGTGAGGTCAAGTGCGGAGATTGAACCTGCAGGCTGGGTGCAAGGCCCCCACTGTTTTGGAAGGTTCTGCTAATATCTGTAGGAATCTCAAATGCACACAGCCAACAGTTTCTTTTCTAGGAATCTTCCATTGGTTGCAGAAAAGAACATATTCTTAGTGGGAAAGCAATTCATAGAACGATATGCATAGAAAAGTGGGAAACCCAGTTGTTAACTTGTGGGCTCTGGAGCCAGGCTTAAGTCCTGACTGTTGCTTAGTAGCTGTGTGATCCTGGGCAGGCTACTTAACCTCTCTGTGCATCAGCTTTCTCATCTGAAAAATGGGGATGACAGTAATGAACCTCACAGAGGTTTGTAAGGATTAAATGAATTAATAGATGCAAAGTGCTCAGACCAAGGGCTTGGCATTTGGTGAATACTCATCACCCACCACCTGTTTTTATAATATCCTGACGGCATTCCTGCACAGAGCATGTTAATATGCATCCACGAATGCCGGTATGTGCTCAGAACTGTGCACACCCCCCCATTAACAATGGCTACCTGGAGGTGGGGATCAGTAGGGAGAAAAAGTATCAATATGGATGTCCTTTTGTGATAGATCTATTTATGAATTATTGTAACTTCCGGTAACAAGTATTGACACATATAGGTAGGTAAGTGATAGCTAGTAGGTATACAGGGGTGCACAAGGACTAAGCAGGCAAAGCCCCTGCCCAGGCACAGGGGACTCTCCCAGGTCTGATGTCATGAAGTGTGAGAACGCCCCAAGGGAAGGGGCGCTTCCCAGTGCCTGGCCACCCTTCCTCCTCAAGGTAGTGGGGCCAGGAAGTCCCTCAAGTAGACACAGTCATTCAGTGAACAAGTGGTCTTATCTAAAAACCCACAGGCCTCCAGGAAGGTCCCGCTTCATTAAGCCAGCTCAGCGGGCACAGCCTCCCAGGCAAGGGGCTAGCCAGTAGAAGGCAGATGTCGGCAGGGAGGGGGCAGACGTCGTTGGTGGAGTTGGGGCACCCTCAGCCCTGGACCCCTTATGCCTGGGGGTGGGTGGTGTGCACTTCACCCATTGGAACATTTCCTCCCAGGCTGGCCTCGGCCTAGGAAAGAGGCAGGGGTGCGGTCCCCCCCCTTCCCCTCAGTCCTTCTCTGCTTCCCCTCCTCTCCCCTCCTTCCCTTCTCTCTTCCTCCTTCTTCCCCTTCTCCTCTCCCTCCTCTCTTTCACCCTCATCTCCCCTCCTCTCCCTTCCCCTTTGCTCCTTCTTCCACCCTCCCCTCCTCCATCCTTCTTCTCCACCGTCCCCTTCTTCCCCGCCCCGCCACCGTCCTCTTCCTCCTCTTCCCCAACGCTGTGTCCTCCTCCACCTCCCGGCCCCCGCCCCGGAAGGCTGGCGCGCGCCCCCGGGTGGCGGAGGTGGGTGGGTGCGGAGGTGGGTGGGTGGCTGGCAGGGCTCCGGCGCCGCGCGCCCCGCCCGACGGCTCGCACCTGCTTGGCGGCGGCCGCTTTATTCTCGGCCTCGGGCTTGGCAGGCGGGAGGGAAAGTGGGTCAGCGCGGGGCCGCGGCGGGGCTGCTGTTGTGCTTGGAAAGCGGCCCAGGGCACCGGAGGCCTCTCCGGGGCGCAGCAGCAGGCGGCGTCCCACGCGTGACATGCCGGGCGCAAAGGATCCGGGCCGGCCGGGCCGCCGCCTGAGTGGGGGCCTCGGGCCCGCGGAGCGAGGCCGCGGACACATTCCGGCAGGCTGGGCCCCCCTTCCTGAGCCCCGGCGCCGGAGCGGGGTGGCCGGGGGCGCGGGGCTCTCCTGTCTCGAGTGACATCTCCACGTCCCGGCACCGCCGAGCCGGAGCCCCCGAAAGCGCCCACCAAGCCGGGTCTTCGTCAGATCCCCCAGCTCGGCCTGGGCGGATCCCTCCTCGCGGTGCTGTCCCCGCCACCCCGCCCTGCCCCCTAGTGTCAGCTACAGGCCTCTGCAACCTCGAGGCCTGGGAGTTGTGGGGGGGTTACATTTCTCTAACACCTAGGCCTACTGCCCTGACCCCATGCTCCTGCTAGTCTGCCCACGTATGGGGGGCGTTGGCTCTGTTCCAGGGTAGCCTCTGAGGGACTGATGCCTGGATGGCCCCGTGCCCCGCTGCTCCTTGGCGGTGGCCCTGCCGAGGTTTGCCCAGCCATCCACCTCCTGCTCACCTTGCACCCTTGCAGTTTTGGGATGCCTGTCCCTGTAGGTTGGCCATGTCTGGCTGCAGACGTAGGTCGTTTCCCTAGTGTACGGACTGGCCATGAGAGCAGCAGAGGGGACAGAGCCTTCCAGGCATCAGCCCCTGAGCTCTGCTCAGCAGGCTCCTGCACATTGGCAGAGGGCAGTGGCCTGGGGGTGCCTGGGCTGGATCCTTGCTCTGCCCTCCCTAATCCTGTGGCACCCCATGGACTCCATCGGTCCTAGCACACTCAGCTGTCCTGCTTTGTGGCTCCTGCTGGAGCTGGGCCTCCTTCTTAGAAAACCTCTCCCCTTGGTCACCTGGTGAATGTTTCACCTTATCCTGGCAGCTTTCCAAGTTCCTCACTGGAATGCCTTTCTATCCTCTGGGTCCCTTGCACGATCTATATCCTGAAGTGACCATGCCTGGCACCGGCCTCCACACTGGCTCTGGGAGGCCAGCCTCCATGAAGGCTGGGCTGAGTCAAGCTTCCGATCCAAGAGGGGCTCAGAGGCTGCCACATTCTCACCCTTTCCAGTTCTGGGACACCCGCAAGCCTCTCCCATCAGGGCATGGGGCTGGGGTGGGGGAGAAGGGGAAATTGGGAGACAAAATTGGTGAAAAATGACCTTATCCAGCACCTGGAGAAGACAGGGCTCTGGCAAAGCGAGCAAAGTACTGCTCTCCTGGGTGACGGGCCATCCTTTCTCCATCATACCTCTCCCTGGTATGGGGACCCAGGGGGGAAGTGTCCCTACTAAGCCACTCCAGGCAGGCCCTCAACCAGTCATCACCCAGGCCAACAAGCCCGGGTGCTCCAGGGTGAAAGGAGCCTTAAACCCACTGGGCACAGGACTCCCATCCTTCTCACCATCCTCACCCAGAGACCCCTTGTTTTAAAAACTTTTGTGTACTAAATAAATGGAAATTAAATAGGAAAAAAAAATCTATATGACTTTTGAGTGTGACCCTCAGAAACACAGGACCCTCATGGAGTTGGGCAGGGGTCACGGAGGCCCCTGGAGGGAGGGAGAACTGGGCCTCCCCACCCCCCGCCAGGATGCTCCCACGTGTTACACTTACCTGCAGGGCTGGATTTGAGCTAAGGCAAGGGTTGCCACTTCCTGCCCTTGGCAACACGCAGGCCTCACTGAGCTCTGCTGGCTGGCTCTAAGCCTCCAGGATTTCAGACAAGTAGTCAAACACAAGCCCAGAGCCCTCTAGATCCTCTCGGTGAACACCACTCTCAGGAAAAGCAAGCGGGGAGCCTGCCAATTTGGTTGTAAGCAAGATTTTAATTTAGTTTAGCTTTGTTGTACTTGACTTTTTGGTCAAAGGCCCAGTTATCGCCTTCTAGAATCTTCCTTCCTCCCTGTAAACTCCAGCTGAGTTCTAAGGTTCAGAAGTTCTCAGGGAAACCAACCTTGGATATTAAGACCTAGCCTTTTTTTTTTCCATCAACTAACCCTCCTTTAATGTCTGTTTATGGCCAGACACAGTCTGCGGCTTCAAGTAGCAACGTCTGATTAAATGATGCACAACCTATCCTGAGGCAATAGACGGGTAATTGCCATGCTTAATTTTCTCATTTGATGAATAATGAAAGCTTTGCTCATTTTGTATGTGTGGGAAAGAAGCAACTTTAATACATTTGAACTTGAAAACAACTTTTTAGCGGTGCCGTCCTGACACACTGTAAGGCAGCCCTGGTTAGCGATCTCCACCCCAGCCACGGCGCACCTTTGAAGACAGAGCAAGTGTTTGGTGCCAAACAGCAGGGTGGAGTGTGGAAAGGGGAGATCCCCTGCCTGTCTTTTATGTGATGTAATGCACATACATGGCAGAACAAACATTTCTTCCCCAGAGCCTAGATAAACAATACATCCCACAAATGAAAATCATTTGTCATCAAAGGTCTCACCATATTCTAATGTCTTAGACCTGCTACCAGAGAAGAAATTATTCCTACTTTTACTGCTTCTCCTACAGAACTTTCCTGCTGCTGAGCATGCAGGGGGATGGAAAGGCCCTGCTAAGGAGTCAGGACAGCTCTGCTCAGCAATGAACTCTGCTATGACCTGGCTCTGTGCCATTGTAGAACTCACTTTCCTTCTCTGGGTCTCAGTTGCTTTGTCTGTTAATAGATAGAAGAGTAATTCCCCTACCTTTTCTTCTCCCTTTCCTCCCCTTCCCTCCCCTCCCCTTTCTTCCTTCCTTCTTTCTTTGCTTTTATTTTTTTTATTCTGGAAATTTTCCATTTCAAACATAACCAAAGACACAGAATAATAAAATGAGCCCTCACATACTCCTCACCAGCTTCAACAATTATCAGCATGTAACCAATCTTGTTTCATTTGTACCTCCACTCACTCTATCCTCAGCCTTATTTGAAGCAAACCCCTAGACATCTGTAATTTCATCGGTAAATATTACAGAATTATATTATCCTCTGCTGTTGTCTAATAGCTTAAAATAGCAATCATTTATTAGGTCATAATTCTTTGGGTCATCAGTTGGGGCTTGGATCAGCTGGATGGTTCTTCTGTTGGTTTCGTTTGGGCTCTCTCAAGCAGATGCAGTCAGCTGGTGACTTGGTTGGGGCTGGACTGTCTTTGACCACCTCACTCACGTGTCTGGCAGTCGGCCAAGGTGCCTCAGTTGTCCACAGGCCCTCTCCAGCAGGCTAGCTTGGGCTCGCTCCCATGGTGGAAGCATTCCAAGAGTTCCCGGTGGCAAGAGAGGGCAAGCCCCAGTGCGAAAGCACTTTTCAAGCCTTTGCTTGTATCATGTTTGCTAATGTCCCATTAGCCAAAACAAGTCGTGTAGCCAAGCTCAGAATTAACATGGGAGGGGGATACACAGGGGCTGGAAATGGGGAGTAGCCCACCTGGGGCCATTACTGCAGCAATGTACCACAAGAATATATATTTAAAATATAAGCACTGCCCCCCGTTTTTTTAACATAACCACTATTTCATTATCACAGTCTACAAAATTAACTACATATCTTTAGATTTTGACAATATCCACTTGGTATTTTGATTTTCCCAGTTGTCACATAAGAATTCCTGTTTTTTTGTTATTTTTTTATATAGTTGGTTTGTTTGCATCAGGGTCCAAATAAGCCCATACACTGCATTTGGATATGTCCCTTAAGTCTTTTTAAAGCTATAGATTCTCTGTTCTCTCTCTCTCTCTCTTGCTACAGTACTTTATTGAAGAACTTGGATTACTTTTCCTAAAGAATCCTCTACATTCTGGAGTGTGTTGTTTGCATCCCCTGGTGCTGTTAACATGGTCCTCCTTCCTCTGCATTTCCTGATGGACCTAGGTAGTTAGATCTGGAGGGCCCATCAGATTCTCACGTAGGTTTCTGGAAATGTTTCATAGGTGACGTTACGCAGTTCCACCAGCAGACACACGATGTCTGGTTGTGTCTCTTTCAGTGATGTTAAGATATACCATGGGGTTCAGACATTTTCAGCCTGACTCATCAGCTTTATATTCAATGGTCTTAGCCATTGATGATCATGACCTTCGTCCGTTATTTCATTAGGGCCTGCAATGTGGGATGTTCCAGTTCTACCATTCCTCTGCATGTATTAGTTCATCGACTAATGAACTAATCCTGGGGTGCAGTTCATACACAAAAGGCAGGAAAAGGCTTGATTCTTCCCCTGAATGTACCAGTTTTCAGAATATATTTTGCCTTTCCAGCATTCTCCAAAAATGGTCGATTAGGTTTATTTTGTTTTGTTTTGGAATTAGGATAACCTATGTTTGGTTTTTGTTTTGTTTTCATATTTGAAATGCTTCAGAACATTGCAGGTCTTATTCTTTTTGATGTACAAACTCTCCCATCTTGGCCATGAGGCTCTTCGACTTGGCCCCTGAGTTCTTTTCACACACTCCTGGGAACCTGTGACAGCTCCCTTGCTTTCCAAGGCTTACAATGTCTATTTCCCACCCCATCCCAGGAATTAGGCATTTTTCTGAGAGTACAGGTTCCTTTCAGTGGGAAATGCAATTTAGAGACCACTGTGAAGTGGGTGGAGGGAGAGTTAATTGTTAGTAAATTGATCATTGTTTCTACACCTTGGACAATAACAGTTTCAGAACTAACAATAATAACTTCAGGACAATAACACAAATATTAGTACCAACAATGTGATACCTATGGAAAATTTAAGAATTTTTATTCCTTTGCAGTTCTTTTTGTCCTTAGGCTACATTCACTAGGGATGTAGTACCCCATTACTGTGTTGAAAAGTCCTTGAAACAGTATTTCTCAGGGGGTTAAGCTACCAACTTGACATATAGGTTTATTTCTTTCACGTTGTTTTTGACTTTTAAATTGCTTCCTTTTGGCTTGATTTTGTTTTGTAGTTTTTTAAAACACATGATTCCAGAGTCAAATCTATAACACAAAGTGTAGTCAGAGGAATCTGGCTTTTGTCCCTGTTTCCCCCACCCAGTCCCTGCCTACCTGTTCTGCGCCTTCCTTTTCTCACTCGAGTTGAGGTTTCCTTTCCTTAGGCATTGAGCTCAGTCTTCTTTCTTCCAGACACTGGTGGTCTGTTATGGGGATCACCAGAGTGAGACTAGGAATGGTCACCCTGTGGGTTGCTATATATCATGGATTTGAAATTGCTTTAGTGGGGCATAAAAATTGTAAATGAAATAAGATAAAAGGGTAAGTATTGTTTGCATGTGACCATAGTTTAGTTTTACACACCTGTGCATATATTTTTCTACAGTGTGTCTTAGTCTGTTTTCTGCCACTATAGTAGAATATCACAGATGGAGTAATTTACAATGAACAGAAATTTATTGACTCACAGTTCTGGAGGCTGGGAAGTCCAAGATAGAAGGGCTGGCATCTGTCAAGGGCCTTCTTGCTGTGTCATCCCATGGCAGAAGTGCAAAAACAGAGCCAGAGCAAGAGGGAGGGCCAAACTCACCCTTTTATTTATTTATTTTTTAATTTCATCATATTATGGGGGTACAGATATTGTTAAGGTTACATATATTGCCCTTGCCTCCACTGCCCCCTCGAGTCAGAGCTTCAAGTGTGTCCATCCCCCAGGTGGTATGGATTGCACTCATTATGTAAGTATATACTCATTCCCTCCTCCCCCCTCCCACCTGCCCGACACCCCATAAATGTATTTTTGTTTTTTGTGGGTTTTTTTGACATTTTGGTTACATTTTATATCTTTGCCTCTCCCTAGGAAGGATTAGACATATGCCCTTCCCCTCCACAATGGTCACCACATCCCTAAGATGTGGGTCTAACCCCCCTACCCCCGAATCCCTGGTGAGCACCACCACCATTTGAGCACCAGAGTTTTAATCAGTCAGTACCAATTTGATGGCGAGTAGATGTGGAGCCCATTTTCCTGATCTTGTGTCGCCTCACTTTGGACAATGGGCTTAAGCTTAATCCAAGATAGTATAAGCGTTGCTAGCTCACTGTCATTTCTTAGAATTGAGTTATATTCCATTGTGAACATATACCAAATTTTAGTTATCCACTCATGAATTGACAGGCACTTGGGTTGTTTCCATGTCCTTGCAATAGTGAATTGTGCTGCCATAAACATACGGGTGCAGATGTCTTTATAATAGAATGACTTATGCTCTTTTGTGTAGATGCCTAATAGTGCTATTGCTGGGTCGAATGGTATTTCTATTTTTAGTTCTTTGAGGTATCTCCAAATTGTTTTCCACAGAGGCTGCACTAATTTGCAGTCCCACCAGCAGTGTAAGAGTGTTCCTGTCTCTCTGCATCCTCGCCAGCATTTGTTGTTTTGGGATTTCTTAATACAGGCCATTCTCACTGGGATTAGGTGGTATCTCATTGTGGTTTTGACTCACTCTTTTGTAATGAATCTAGTCCCATGATAATGGCATTTAATCCATTTATAAGGGCAGAAACCTCATGGCCTAATCATCTCTTAACAGTCTCACCTCTTATCACTGCTGCTTCCCTCCTGCTGAGTCTCTGTGCAGTGTGAAGTGCTGAGGGCAGGGTAAGGGGGACACCCCCCACCCCAGACATTCTGAGCCACCTGGGAGACAATGGCAAGGCCTGCCCTGGGTGACATCAATGTGCCTCAGCAAACCAGACGTTCTGTGGCTTTCGGTCAACGGCATCCTGCTGGGAGGATTCTGCTCTTGCTTTGAGGGTCACAGGACCGGACTGTGTTGGAAGCATCCTGTAGGCCCCATGCTGTTCCTGCTTCTGGAGCTCCAAGGATGGGGGGATTTGGTTCCTGCCCTGCACAGATGTGGAGGAAGGACACCCCTTCAGCACTGCCATGCCCATCACAATGGGAATGTCAGAGGGCAGGGTGACCTGCTCAGTTTGTAATTAGTAAGGGGGATGGGGCCCTTCAGAAACCAGGGCAGTCGTAACAGTTCTGAGGACCCCCTTGCTTTGGTCTGAGCAGCCACATCCCATTGTGATTTTATTGTCATTCATGCTGTCACCTGATCAACTCCTTTAACGCTTCACCAACTTTTATTCTCTTGGGTGCTGTCATTTGTGCAGTGACAAGACTCTGAAGTCTGTGTAAGCAAGTTCAATTGAAATATATCATTTTACTATATGCAGTATAGTAATTATTCTCTAAAATGTAACTGTACTATTTTTAGGTCTCAATGGTCATTTAGCCAGGGTAGACTCAGATTTTGTGAAGTGTGAAGATTATACAGTTGTGAGACCCCTTTAAGAATTCAAAATTTCTAATACAAAATTAGGTATAAGAACAAATATTTAGAATGAGAAAACAAATCATTATAAATTTTAAAGAGCTGAAAAACATCACAAATATCATAAAATCCAGAAATACAGCATAAAATATTTTATTAGCTAACTGCCTGACATAATTACATAATATTTATTTTCTTACATTTTTGGCTACAGACACTTCAGTCATGTCTTTATATGAAAGTTCTTTTGTCATAATTTCTATAATGCATATAAAAGATAACTCAATCTTTTATTTGGCACAAGGGTCAGCAAACTTTTTCTGTAAAGGACCAAATAATAAATATTTCAGGCCTTGGGGACCAAACAGTCTATGAAACAACTACTCAACTCAGCTATTGTAGCAGGAAAGAAGCCATAGATGATATATAAATGAATGAGCATGGCTATGTTCCAACAAAACTTCATTTACAAAAAACCAGGACAGCCTGCAGGCCATACTTTGCTAAATATTCTAGCATCAAAATAATAACTTTAAAAGTTTAGAAAACTTTTACCTGCACAATCCGTTATTAGTAATATTATGCACATTTTAAAGACTCAGATTTGGAACCTCTTCGAATAGGTTTCTTCCCTATATGAACTATAATATTTCCAAGCATTTCAAATTGTCGTGTGCAGAGATTCATCTTAATTAAACACTCTTTGAAGTGATAAAGCTTATTAATCAGCTTGTCACTGTTACGTGCGTTTCACTGCTTTGGTGGCAATTCTATGTGCTTTCAACTGGAGCCATCAGGCATTGCCAGGACAAGATATATTTGAGACGCTAAAACGTAATCTGATAAGATGCAATGTATATGGAATGCAACTTCACACACAAATGTTTTCACTGTTTTTAGTAATGTTACAAGTTTATTCCCCACAGCATAGAAATTCTGACAAATCCTACTTCTTTCAATTCCTAGCAACAGATCAGGCTTGGAGGGAGGGCGGCTGAGAGGAGGCAGGGGTCACTGTGGACACCGCCCAATGCGACTATGAACATTTGCATACTTACTCCATCTGGCCTGAGGGCGAGAGAGAAAGGCTCCCCATGCCTGCCCAGAGCTCTGCAGCTTGGCCCTGGACCCAGTGCACCGGCCCTGAGCCTCTGCTTAGCTGGAAGGAGCCACCAAGGCCACAGTGCCAGCTCCCTGTCCTCCTTCTTCTCATCTACTCAGGGGGTAGTGGGAGGACCCAACAGTAGCAAGCCCCCACAAACCTCCAGTCAGGGGTTCAAGTCCTCACTTGTGAATGTCACAGGGCAGAGTGGCCCAGTGGACCTCTGAGTGGCATCATCGTTGAGTGCTGGGGCAGCCCAGGTTAGCAGCAGTGAGAGGGGACCAGTGAGCCCCACAGCCCAGCCAGAGAGCGCAAGTCACTTACTATGCAGGCTTGACAACAAAGCCCGGAACAAGCCCAGTTTTCCTGCAAACACCTTTGTGATCATACTTAAGGCCCATTTTTCCTCCTTGGCGGACTTACATAGAGAACACTGTGTGATGGCTAATTTTAGGTGTCAACATGACTGGATTAAAGAATACCTAGAGAACTGGTAAAGCCTTATTTTGGGGTGAGTCTGCGAAGGTGTTTCCAGAGGAGACTGGCGTGTGAGTCTGAGTGGATGAAGTGGGGAAGACCTGCCCTGGACCTGGGCGGGCACCATCCAACTGGACGGGGCCCTGGAAAGAACAAACACAAAGGAAAGGCAGGTTGGTCTCTCTGTCTCTCCTGGAGCTGGAATACACTTTTTTCTCCTGTCCTTGAACGTAAGAACTTCAGGTCTCCGGCCTTTGAGCTCCAGGACTTGCACTAGCAGCCCCCGGCGTTCTCAGACCTTCAGACTTGGACTGAGCCGTGTCCCCGCACGCCAGGGTCTCCAGCTTGCAGACAGCCTGTCGTGGGACTTCTCAGCCTCCATAGTGGCATGAGCAAGTCCCCTAATAAATTCCCTCTCATATGTCCCTACTCTATCTCCTCTCTATCTCTTCTCTATCTCTATTTATCTTTCTGTCTCTGCCTCTATGTCCTATTGGTTCTGTCTCTCTGGAGAACCCTGACTAATTCAGACAGACCATGAATATGCAGTCAGGCCACCGACCTCAGATGGGCCACTTGACCTCTCAGGGGTCTGGTTCTCTGGAGACAAACAGTGAGTCCCCCCTTTGTAATCTTAGGGTGAAGCTAAGATGATAGAAAGAGAAGCCCATGTTCCCCCCTGGGCTTCGGCTCAGGTCTGCATAGCATCTTAGCAGTGGCCTCTGTGTCCCCTGCTCCCTGGACCCAAGTTGTCTGCATCCCTGCAAAGACCTCCGAGCCTCCAGTAGAAACCCACTGAGGCAGACAGCTCATTGCCCACCAGGTCCCTTGAGTGTGCCGGTGTTCCACCTGTCTGGCGGGTGACAAGGGATTGGGTGGGCGATGAGAGACTGCTGTTTCTCTCACCCACACCCAGCACATATTTTGGGCAGGAGGAAGGTGGGGCTGTGTCTTCCTAATGTCTGCGCCGCATTCGGGACACGGGATTCTCAGTGTGCAGCCTCAGTCCACAGCAGCCCCTGACAAGCGGCTGGCAGCACTTTCTGTCTGTGCAGCTGGGTGCCTCGCAGAGGGCTGCTTTCTGCCACGTAGAAGGCGGGAGAACCAGGGCACGGCTGCTTTCTCTCTCTGCCTCCGTCCTGCCAGCTGCACCGGGGTGGAGAGGACATCTTCACAAAGTCTTACCCCGGTGCAGGCGGAGCGTAGTTCATTGCAGCTCTGGCTCGATCGTTGGAAAGGAGGCTTGGCCACGGCAGTCCACCTGTTCACTGCGCCGGCAGCCATCGAGGGAGGCGGAGAGTGGGGCACTTCCCACTTGTATTCAATAATAAACCAAACCATTTATAAGTAATGTCCAGGGTGTGCTCTGCCATATAACTCGAGGCCCTTGTGGTGATCACTGAAAAGCCCTCGCTAGACCCCACGCACCTGAGGGCAGGGCTTTTTGTCTCTCTTGCTCACCTTTGTTTCTCCAATGCCCAGTGGGCCCTCGGGATGCATTTGTTGACTGACTCCACTTTATTTTAAACACATGGTAGAATCTGTTGCATAAGATTAGGTTAAGTTCACATATTTAATTACAACGAGGCCATTTCCACTGTGAGCATGTCTGGAATCAAACCCCTTCATAATTTTATGTGGAGATGAGAAGAAAAACATAAGCCTTGTAACCCACAGTACTTAGGGGATCAGCATCTCCTGGGGGCAGAAGTCCCCGTAACCGGTGAGTCCTTGGGACATTGCCATCCCAGGCCGGGCAACAGCAGGTCTTCCAGGCCACTTCCTTTCTCCTGTTCCTAAAGAGAAGTCAGGCAAGGCCCTTGCAGGGCCAGGCATAAGGACTTCCAGTGGGCTCTGGGTTGCAGCAGACTGGAGAGCCAGGCAGTCTCCATGGGGGGTGGGGGGCTGCTCATGCCCACAATGAACAGGCAGACAAGTCCCTTTCCAGGTTCTAATGAAAGCCATGTGGGGCAGCCAGGGCAGCCAGGGCCTACCACTCTCTGGAGAGGTAACTCTGGCAAGTTAGTTGCACTGAGCCTTTTTTTTCTCATCTGTAGAATGGGAATAATAATAACATCTACTTCATAGCATTATTGCGAGGTCTGAATGAATTTATCTATGTGAAGTGTTTAAGTGTTGCCCCGCACATGGTAAGCACAATGTCAGTGCTGGTGTTAATACCTCGGGGGGAAGAGACAACCCCCATCCGGACGCTGCACATTTCTCGCAAATGGCAGTGGCCTCTGGCACACGGCTCATGGCTGTGGGCCTGGAGCAACTTGAACAGCCGGATGGGTGGGGAGAAAACATCTGCTCCCAGGCTGATAGGTCCAATACTCAAATTCGGGGTTCAGCTCTGACCCAAGGGTGAGCCCCAGAGGCTGTAGGGTCTTGGGGGCAGCAGCAGAGACCAAGAGAGAAGGCAGGCACTTCTCCCAGCTAACCTTCCAGAAGGTTCTGCCGTGAGCCAGGAAGAGTGGCTGGGAGATCGTACTGTAGTGTTCAGTGAATAAGCGGAGAGTGCACACAGCTCACTGCTGGGTAGATTTTGTTCTTGAATGGATAACTTGGCTGTCTAGGGGTTCCAGGGGCTCAGTGAGGACAGTCCAGCCAGTCCCCAGCCCAGAGCCTGTGCATGTGAAGGAGGGTCTGGGGGAAGAGGAGGGAGTGGGAGGACAGTGACCAGTAGGGGGACCCCAGGAAGTGGGGGCCCAGGCTGGAGCAGGGACAGAGCAAGGATGCAACCCTAAAGAGTGGGAGTGGGCATGGGATGCCATCCCCCCACCGCCTTGAGTCCCAGAGCCACCCCAGTAGTCAGGACCCCCTAGGCCGGCCACACCCATTTCTCAGACCCTCACCGAGGCACAACAGCACCGGTACCTGAAGGAAGAGGAGCCTGCGGTGGCCGGGACAGAACCGCAGGAGCCGAGCTCCTCTGAGAAGTGGCAGCGTGGGGTGCCAGAAGAGCAGCCGGGTAGGTCTGAGGCCTGAGGGTCCCTGCTGGGCTCTGAAATGTCCCAATAATATGAGCGGGGCAAGTCATTCAATCCCTGAGGGTCAGGAGCGCAGCAGCAGCTCCTGGGAATCGCCCCATGGAGCCTCCTGGCCCTGAGCCAGGGCGTGTGCAAGTCCCTCCTCTGCCACGGAGAGTCGGTTTCTATTCCCAGGCTCCTTCTCCCCGACAGACACAGGGGCTGTACCGCAGACTCTCTGGGAGAAACGCTGCTCGTCTTTCAACTTGCAGCGCTAACTTGCTGAGAGAATGTCAGAAAGTGGCTGACAGTCCCCACCTGCTGGTGATGGCGTGGGCGGATGGGAGGCCCCGGGGTGAGTCCTCATGTCCAGATTGTGTTATAAAATGCCCACAAGAAGCTGTGGCCCCTTGAACGCCAGACGCAGGGGCGCCTTTCCAGGCCGAAGAGAAGTGAGTTAATGCGAAGACTCGCTTGGCAGCCCTGAGGCAAGGAGAGCGGCACAGCCGTGTGCGCCCCTGATGGAGGGACACGGGAAGGGTCCTGAGGGCCATGTCCATCAGGAGGGGTGGCCATGCCATGGTGACAACCCGCTTGGAGAGCTTGGTGACAGTGGCAGGTGGCTGGCCAGGGGGCGGGGGCTCTGCTTCATGAGGCAGGGTGAGATTATTCATGGCCTTGACAAAGGGCTGTTTCTGGGGAGAGGAGAATTCAGAAGCTCGCTCTACACGGAGGAACGAAGGGCAGGGAGAAAGGGGGCAGGGAAGCATGCGGGGAGGGGGCAGAGAAATGTGCTATGAGGATGGCCTGGCTTCCAGCAGTGAGCCTGGGTGCTTGCCAGAGGAAGGTGAGGGGAAGGGACACAGAGAGAAGGGCTGGCTGACAGCAGGACAGGTGGGGGGAGGCAGGGGCCCAATTCCTCTGTTTTCTCTGCAAACTGGGATGGAGGCCAGCAGCTGGCAGAACAGGGTGCTGGATGCTCAAAGGGAGGACTAAGGAGGGGAAGACAAATGTACCAGGAGGTGGTGGGGGAACGCAGCAGGAGTCCAGACAACATGAGGACGCCTGGAGAAAAGGGTTGATTCCACCAGCCTTGGTGACTTGTACCTATATGCATTAACCCCCCCACAAACACTCGAGGGTTGCCATGTGCAAGGGAGGAGGAGGAGGAGGTGGGTGGAAAGTCCTTACTGAGCACTGCAGGAGCCACTGAGCTGCAGCCTCCCTGGGACATCCAAGCTGCCCGTGACTCCCACTGACAGGTGAGGAAACAGGCTTGGAGAGAGACACTTTCCTGAGGTGGCACGGCCAGCCAGGAAGGGAGCCAGCACTTGAGCCCAGGCCTGGTCCAGAATCTATGCACTAACCTGTATGCCACCTGCTACGCTCCCTGCCCAGATGCACAGAACAATCTATTTTTTTGGTGTGTAACTCCACAAACTCAGAATGCAAACTATTTTTAAAATCAATCACTCTGGTATTCACCTGCCTTAAAAATAGAAAGCCCTGTATCTTCCCCTGGCAGTTCCTTCTCCCCTTGAATTCTCAAAAAAAAAAAAAAAAAATCCCCGGGGACTTGGTGGTGGTTATCTTGGTGCGGGAGGGCTGGTTCCTGTCATTGCTACGTGCTGCCACATGGCGGCGCCATCAAGGCCCGGTCCAACATAATCCGGCAATTTGTGGCCAGTCCAGCTGCGGCTGGGTCACCCCTGCTGGGGGGCGGGCACTCCCTTAGACCCATTTGCACCAGGGGTGCACTCTGCTGTGCTCCCCAGGTTGGCCTTCTCTCCCCAGCCACCCTCTTTGAGTGACAGCGTTCAGGGCCCTTTGACATTAAGTCTAAATATGTAAAAGACATAAATCAAGCTAATATGTGTAAAAATATAGTTTTTATATGACTAAACCTTGGCAAAATAGCACAGATGGCTGACTTTAATTATTGTGCACGTCTGTGTGTGATGTTGATGGGTTGGCATTGTTTGCATGAATAATAAAGTCATAATTCATAAAATTTATTTTTCTTGCCTTCATTTCAGAAAAATTGCTAATTATATTGACATAATAAGATTTTCACAGGTTTGTGTCCAACTGATAATAGAGCCAAATTAGACAACCTTTTTTGAATCAAAATATAATAGTTATACATATTTTTTAATTCATTTCAATTTGGAGAAACTTTGCTGAGGCAGTAGCAATTGGAATTATCACTCAAATTATTAAAGCAATGTTTAGATTTGGGAATAAACCATGAAGTGTACATATCATGTTCAAATAGTGTAGTGGGTCATGTATAATACATTTTCATTAGTGTGGAAGACATTACAAAATATTTTAATACTTTAATTTCATAATCAAAATTTTTATCATTTATGTAAATGGTGATTTTCACTCATTCTCGCTGTTGTTTTAAAGCAACATCTACATCCAACAGCCAAGTACACAGTAAGGAATCAGCATTACATATATTCTTTTAAGAGGAGTGGGTTTGTACTAAGAACTCCAGGTCTTGGGGTGCTAAACTTCTCATTTTGCCTGCTGCCTTGCTTATGTGGTCAATGGTGCTCCTGTGTGTTGAGTCAGTTCTTTTTTTACTGTGATATTATCTTCAGTAACAATAGGTTATGTTTTGTTTTGTTTGTTTTGTTTTGTTTTCTGTGAGAATAATTCCATTTGCCTTTGCCATGCACTGCAAAGATGCCTCCTGCCTGGGACCAATTGCATGTTAATCATGAAGATTTCCACAACCCAAGACCAGAATAAACTCAGACTCCAAACTCAAACATGGTAAGCAGGATTCTAAGGTGGGCCCAAAATCCTCTCCCCCTGGTGCAAACTCCCAGTAGAATTCCTTCCTGTCAAGCGTGTGCAGAACTGGTGAATATAATAGGATGTCACTCTATGATTAGTCACAAATCAATTGACTTTGAGTTAATCAAGAGACATTCCAGGTTACCCTAGGTGGGCTTGACCCAACCAGAGGAGCCTTTAAAAACAGCTGAAGCATCAGAGAGACGAGGCCTAGAAGATTGTGCTCTGGGATCCACGTGGCAAGGACGGAGAGTAGCCTGGAGAAGCTGAGACAAGTCCCTGGGTGGCCTACAGCTAGCAAGAAAATGGGGACTCCAGTCTTGCAACTGCAAGATTGAATTGAACTTGCAATGTGCAAACTGAATTTTGCCAACAATCTGAATCAGCTTGGGGAGGACTCTGAGCTCCGAGTGCATTGAGGACGCCTTGATTACTGCCTGGTAAGACCTGAGCAGAGGATCCATTTAAGCTGATCCTGGACTCCCAACTCATGGAAACTCTGAGATAATAAATTTGTGTGGCCTCATGTCACCAAATTGTGGTGATTTGTTACATGGCAATAGAAAACTACACCATGTGTGGCACAGGCTGGGTTTCGTTTGTTCTCCCCTAGTGCTCAGGCAGAGACTCGCTTCCTGGTCATCTCTCTGGCCAGTGGATGGAGTTTCTGTTTCCCCTTTCCCTGAGGCTGCAGTCCCTGACCAGGGACCTCAGTGAGGACTCCTTGCCTTCCCAGGGACACAGCCGCACCCCCTTGCCTAGGCTCCGAGCTCAGCTCTGGGTGCGGCGGAGCATCAGCCCCCACCTTTCCAGCCCCAAGGGTCTCCCTCCTGCCCTATCCCTGCCCCAACGCCCTTCCTCTGAGCATCTCTTGCTGAGCCCCCTTTGGGTCCAGGGTCACAATCTGGAGGTGTCTGTCAATGGCAGTTTCTGGTGCTGCAACCCTGGTCTGCACCCCACCCTCACCTGAGGTTCCCCCAACCACCTGCTGATGATGCCGGCTCCACTGGGCTGTGCTGGGCCTGCCATCACTGTGCCCAACGCATTGTCCAGCCGTGCAGAGAAGAAAGGGAAGCAGAGGTGGGAGCTGCCTCTGGCACCACCCTGTCTCTTGGGCTTGATGAAAATGTCCTCTTTTTTCATAATCCGATCTCATGTTCTCCTTCCCTAAGTGCCTGGGCCGAGTGACCCAGGTTTAAATCACAGCCTTGTTGGTCTCTTGGAGTACATTGCAAGGAAGACCCAGGTGTTGGGGCTCCGGAGCTTCTACACTTTGGGAAACTTTCTTTGTAGAAGATGATATTTTACGAAAGTAGCCTCGACAATATTTACTCTTCAAGAACCTTACCAAGACCTATCAAGAAGTGGATTCTATTTCTTCCCCTTGTATCTTGGTGAGATTTTGTGACTGCTGGTTTGCTGGGGGACTCCTGAGGCTCAGTGATAAATGGTGACACTGCCTCCCACCTGGCTCTGTTCTTTCCTGGGGACACTTGCCCTTGAACCAGCCACCGTGCTGTGAGGAAGTCCAAGCGAGATAGGAAACGGACAGGCTCACTGGTTAAGGAGTCACAAGATCCAAACCAAGGTCTCTGAGACAAACAGGATGTGGTGAAGAAACCAATAAGGACCAGTTAGAACCAAGATGGTGACAAAAACGACCTCTGCTTGCGCTTGTTCATTACACCATGCTTATAATGTATCTGTGTACTAAAAGAAACTCCCACCAGTGCCATGATGGTTACCATCACCATGCCAACCCCAGGAAGTTACCTTATATGGTATGAAAAGAGGAGGAACCCCCTGATTTCTAGAACTCTCCACTGTTTTCCCAGAAAATCCATGAATAATCCACCCCTTATTTAGCATATATCAAGAGATAGCCATAAATAGAGTTTGCCAGCAATGCACAATGGCTGCTCTGCCTATGGAGTAGCTGGCTTGCTGCTTGGTTGTTTAATAAATTTTGCTTTTGTTTCCAACTTAAGGCTCACACTTGAATTCTTTCCTGCACGAAGCCCAGAACTCTCTTGGCCTTCAGGCCTGGCCCAAGTTTTGGGGTCCACCTCCTGTGTCACAGGCATGTGTAGGGGTTCTGGCTGACAGCCCCAGCTCAGGTCCCAGCCCGCAGCCAGCATCAACTCACCACTAGATAGGTCAGCAAAGGGGCTTCTGTTGGTCTCAGTCCCAGCCTTGGAGTCTTCTACTTGAGGCCCCAGCACAATGGAGCAAAGACAACCTGTTGTTGCCGTGCCCACAGAAAACTGTGAAAGATAAGTGATTACTATTGCTTTTTTGAAACTTAAACATTTTATTTTGAGATAATTATAGATTCAAATGCAGATATTAGCAATAGTACAGGGATTTCCACATACCCTTCACCAGTTTCTCCTGTGAGGACATCTTGCAAAACTATAGTACAATATCACAACCAAGACATCGAGGTAGATCCAGTCAAGATACAGGAGATGTCTGTCCCACAAAGATCCCACCTGGGCCGTTTTATAGCCACCCCCACCTCCCTCTGCTCAAACACCCTTTCCCTAACCCTTGGCAACCACTAATATGTTCTCCATTTTTTATAACTTTATCATTTCAAAAACATTACATAAATGCAATCACACAGTATGTAACCATTTGGGATTGGGTTTTTTCACTCAGCATAATTCCCTTGACATTTCATCCAAGTTATTGTGTGTATCAGTAGTTTTCTCTTTTTATTGCTGAGTAGTAACCATAGCATGGATGTGTTGCAATTTGATTAACCTTTCCCTTGTTGAAGAATACCTGGACTGTTTCCACTTTGGGTCTATTACACATGAGTGTAATGAACACTCATGTACAGGATTTTGTGTGAACGTAAGTTTTCATTTCTCTGGGACAGATGCCCAAGAGTGCAATTGCTGGGTCATATGGTAGTTGCATGTTTAGTTTTATAAGTGACTGCCAAACTGTTTTCCAAAGTGAGTGTGTCATTTTACATTCCCTGAGCAAGATATGAGCGATCCATTTTTTATGCATGCTCACCAGCATATTTTAGATTTTTAATTGTGGCAAAATATGCATAACATAGAATTCACCATCTTAGCCATTTGGAAGTGTACATCTTAGTAGTGTTAAGTATCTTCACCTGTTGTGCAGTCAGTCTCCAGAACTCTTTTTCATCTTGCAGATATGGAATTCTGTACCCATTAAACAATTTCTCATTCCCCGCTTCATCCAACCCCTGGCAACCACCATTCTACTTTCTTTTTTATGAATTTGACTGCTCTATGTACCTCATATAAGTTGAATCATATAGTAATTGTCCTTTTGTGACTGGCTTATTTCACTTAGCATAATGTCCTCAAGGCTTCTTCCTGTTGTAGTATGTGCCAGAATTTTCTTCCTTTTTAAGGCCAAATAATATTCCGTTGTACAGATGACACCACAATTCGTCCTTTCATACATCAATGGACACTTGGGTTTCTTCTACATTTTGGCTGTTGTGAATAATACTGCTATGAGCATGGGTATACAAATAGCTCTTCAAGACCCTGCTTTCAATTCCTTTGGGTATATACCCAGAAGTGGAACTGCTGGATCACATGGTAAATCTATTGCTAATTTTTTGAAGAACCACCATACTGTTTTCCACAGTGGAGGCACTATTTCACATTCCCACCAACAGTGCATGAGGAATCTTGTTTCTCTACATCCTCACCAATGCTTGTTATTTTCTGTTTTGTTTTGTTTTTGATAGTAGCTCTCCTAATGATTATGAGGTGGTGTCTCATTGTGGTTTTGATTTGTGTTTCTATAGTAAGTAATGATGTTGAGCATCTTTTAATGTGCTCATGGCCATTTGTGTATCTGCCGCTGTTTTCAGCAGCCTCCATCCTGATTTCTAAACTATGCTCTTCCTGAGGAAAGAGCCAGGAATTGTGTGGCTTTCTCCTGACTGTGCCATGCATGCTGCACCAGGAAGGGGTGGGCAAGGGCAAGCAAAAATACCATGCCATTTCCTACCAGTTTGATGATGGCTTTTCCTTGGTTAGGAGTTTGCTTGGTTGTACAGTTTCTTAAATGATTCCTTGAGTTCTCACAAAACTATTTTGGTGCATGCGTTGTTTAGTCAGTGTTTCCTTGGGGGAGTGAGGGGCTGGAGCTTCCTAGATTGCCATGTTGCATGTCACCATTTTTAAATTTTAGATATTCTGATAGGTGTGTAGCAATATCTCACTGTGGTTTTAACTTGCGTTTCCCAAATGGCTAGTGATGTCGAATGATGTTTTATGTGCTCATTTGCTGTCCCTTTGCCTTCTTCAGTGAATTGTCCGTTTATGTCTTGTGCCCATTATCTAATTGGGTTTTTGCTTATTTTGTTTTTTTGAGTTTGAGTTTTATTGAGTTTGAGATTTCTTTATATAATCTAGATACAAGCCTTTTGTCAGATATGTGGTTTGCAAATTTTCTTTTTTGTTGTAAATGGTATTGTGCTTTTAATTTGGGTTTCTACATGTTTATTGTTATGTAATAATATATAGAAATATGACCGTTTGTGTGTGTTGATTTTGTAAGCTGCAACTCGCTGAACTCACTTATTAGTTCTAGGAGTTGTTTTTTGTTTTTTAATACTTGTAATTTTCTACTTACACAGTCATGTCATTTGTAAATAGAGATGGCTTTAAATTTTTTCTTTCAATCGGTATGCCTTTTATTTCATTTTTTTTGCCTCTTGCCTTATTGAAATGGCTAGAACCTCCAGTACCATGTTGAATAAGAGTGGTGAGAACAGCCTCCATGCCTTCATCCCAATCTTAGGGGGAAAGCATTCAGTCTTTGACTATTAAGTATGATGTTAGCTGCAGATTTTGTTGTAGATTACATCGACTGATTTTTAAATGGTGAATCAGGCTTGCGTCTCTGGAATAACCCCCACTTGGTCATAGTATATAATATTTTTTATACTTTGTTGGATTCAATTTTCTAAAATTTTTTTTGAGGATTTTTACATCTAACTTTATGAGAGATGTTGGCTTATATAATAGTTTTCCTTCTTTATGTTGTCTTTCTCTAGCTTTGGCATCCAGGTAACACTGGTCTCATAAAATGAGTTGGAAAGTGTTCCCTGTTCCCTCCTCTTCTATTTTCTGGAAGAAATTGTGTAAGATTAGTGTTAATTCTCTTTAAATGCTTGGTAGGATTCTCCAATAAACTATTGGTCCTAGAGATTTATTTTTTGAGAGTTTTTAAACTATCTATGAATTCAATTTCTTTAATGGCTATAGGACTATTCAGAAAATCTATTCTATCTCATTGAGTTTGGTAGTTTGTGGTTGTCCAGGGATTGGTCTATCTTTTCTGAGTTGTTGGGTTTATGAGCATAAAGTTATTCATAATAGTCCCTTATTATGTTTTAATGGCCTCAGGATATGTAGTGGTATTTCTTGTGTCATTTCTGATATTGGTAATTTGTGCTTTCATTCTTTTTATTTTTTGTTGGTTTTCCTAGAGGTTTGTTGATTTTGTTGATTTTTTAAAAGAACAGTCTTTTTGTTTTATTGATTTCCTTTATTGTTTTCTGTTTTAAATTCATTGATTTCTGCACTTGTCTTGTTAGTTTTTTTCTTCTGCTTGCTTTGATTTCATTTTTCTCTTCTATCTCTAGTTTTTTTCAGGCAGGATCTCAGAGTATTGCTTTGAGACCTTTCTTATTTTCTACTGTTAAGAATTTAGTACTTTAAATTTCCTTTTCAACATTGCTTTAGCTGCATGCCATAAATTGGATATGTTGTATATTTACTTTCATCAAGTTCTACATATTTCTCATTTCATTTGAGACTTCCTTTGACCCATAGATTATAACTATTTCAGTTATGGACAGAGAATATATTTTGTCTTATTTCAATTCCTTTAAATTTGTTGAAGTGTGTTTTATGGTCCAGGATATGGTGACTCGTATTGAATGTTCCATGGGTGCTTGAAAAAAAAAATTATACCCTATTGTTGGGTGGAGTGTTCTACATATGTCAATTAGAATCCTGTTGGTAAATCATTTTATTTAGATCTTCTATATCCTTGCTGTTTTCTGTCTAGTAGTTCTTTTAGTCGCTGACAGGCAGGTATTGAAGTCTCTAGCTATAACTGTAGATTTGCCTATTTCTCTTTTCAATTCTATCAGTTTTTGCTTCATGTATTTTGAGGCTCTGCTATTTGGTGAGTACACATTTAGAATTGTCTTCTAATGAATTGATCCTTTCATCATTGACTAATGGCTCACTTTGTCTCTAGTAATTTTCTTTGCTCTGAAGTCTACTTTATCTGATATTGATATAGCAATTCCTGATTTTTAAAAATTAATGTTTGCATGGTATATCTTTTTTCATCCTTTTGTTTTCAACCTTCCTATGTCCCTAAATTTGAAGTCAGTTTCTTCTAAACAGCATATAATAGGGTTTGGGTTTGGGTTGGGTTTTTTGTTGTTGTTCACTCTGCCAACCTCTGTTTTTTTAATTGGTGTATTTATATCATTTACAGTCAAAGTAATTATTAATATATTAATGCTTAAGTCTGCCATTTCACTACTGGTTTTTTATTTGTTTCCTCTATTTGTTGTTCCTCTATTTTTCTTTTGTTGCTTTCCTGTGGGTTACTTGAACATTTATTTTTAAAATTCTATGTTGATTTCTTTATAGTGTTTTGCTCTGGGTATTATAACATACACAGAAAACTACTCAGTCTTCTGATATCAACATTTTGCCACTTCCAATAAAGTGTGGAAAGCGTACTTTATTTATATAGGTCCCTTTGTCTCCCTCACTTTTAAGTTCCATCATCTTGAGTATCAGATGGTGTTATAATTTTTGTTTCAATCACATATGATTTAGAAAACTCATGAGCAGAAGGATAATCCATTGTATTTAAGGTATTTATGCTTTCTGTTGTTCTTTCTTTTTTCCTTATGTCCAAAATGCCTTCTTTTATCATTTTCTTTCTGTTTGAAGAGCTTCCTTTAGCCAATTTCAAATGGTAGGACAGCTTATGACAAATTCTTTTAGTTCTTCTTCATCTGAGAATGTCTTTATTTCTCCTTTATTATTAAAAGATAATTTTACCAGACATAGAATTTACAGTTGATAGTTCTTTTCTTTCAACATTTAAAAAATGTCATGTCAGCCAGGCATGGTGTCTCACGCCTGTAATCCTAGCTCTCTGGGAGGCCGAGGTGGGCGGATTGCTCAAGGTCAGGAGTTCGAGACCAGCCTGAGCAAGAGCGAGACCCCGTCTCTACTAAAAATAGAAAGAAATTAATTGGCCAACTAAAAATATATAGAAAAAATTAGCCGGGCATGGTGGCGCATGCCTGTAGTCCCAGCTACTC
>CAUYPO010005459.1:0-18804 GCA_963574435.1 Cheirogaleus major
AATGTCATTTGTGGACCCTCTTGTTCACAAATTATTAAGAATTTCAAGATGGCGATCATATAGCATTAAACCAAATATGGGGCTATTCCCAACTTGTTTCCTAAGGGAAAATGGTTGTCTGGCACACTGGGGGTAAACAACAGAGGCTGCCTTTGGCCGGAGGAGGGGATCAATATCCCAGCACTCTGATGACCCATTGGTGACTCACTGATGCTGCAACCTTTGTATTTGGTCCTAAATTTTAAGACTCCATGGAGTACCTACAGCTCATGGCTAGTTGGGAAGAAAGGAGGTAGGGTGGGGCTTGGGCCAGGTGACCCCTAAGAACCAGGAGATGAGTACAAGTTCTTTTGACTTTCTTCTATTCTATCAGTACCCCTTTGTCTCCAGGACAAACCTTTGGGCTTAAATATCTTTTTCATAGTCAGATTTTTGCTACTGATGAATTTTCTTCCTCTTCTGGCTTCTTGCTCTTCCCTATTCCCCAGACCCCAGACTACTCAACTTCCAAAGGGAATTTAAACCCTCTTATAGATGGACACTGAATTTGTTGGCATGGGAATGGGCTACGTGGCACAGTCTGTGCCCATCTAAGAGTCCCATGCGTCCTTTTCCTTGAGTCCTGCACAAATGAGTCAGGAAGCAGGGCACACAACGTTGGTTTGAATGTGATTATGCATCATAAACTTAACATCAGAATGAAAATGAAGCTGTTTTGATTTTGATGTTTCTTTAAAACCCTTCCCCTGTCCAACCCATCTGCCCCCCCCATAGCTAAAGTCTCTTATGAAACGGAGAAGAGTTGTTGATGTCTAACTTCTTCCATTAAATTAATAAGTACTGACCTGCTGATATTTAAGTGTTTACTACCTATTGCTGTAAAGTTTTGTATATTTTGTAAACTTTTTTTCCCAAATAGTAGATGTCTAAAATCGTTGTACATCTGATTCTTTTATATTCCATTGTTCAGCACAAAGTGTGGTTTTTATTTAGAATAAAAAAAAATTGAAATGGGGGAAAAAAAAAACCACAGCAAAGTGGATGCATGGAGTGCTCCAAGGGTAAGCTTCAGTTATAAGTAGCAAAAAATGAAAGCAGCTCAGTGGCATCCAGTACAGCCTGGGACTGGGAGGACAGATGTCAGAAAGGCCACAGCCTGGAGCAAGTGACACAGGAGGAAAGTACTGAAGATCCCAAAGGAGGATGTTTTCCTCAGGGGGGAAGATGTAATTGTCCAATATTCAGATAAACAGAAAGAGTAGTTCCATGGCTTAAGGAGGGATGTCATCTCGACAGATAATAGAGAGAAGGAAGAACAACTCGGCTCTTGTTTGCCTTCATTCTCTCCATTAAGGATAAGCATCGGCAAATTAGGAAGTGGAAAACAAGCATCACCAAGAAGAAACTAATGAGCAAAATAATTTAAGCAAAATAATTGAAATGATAGTAAGAAAGTTCTTAGCAATTTAAAAGCATTTAAACCTCTGGTCCAGGTAAATTTTATAATAACAGTCATCATAAGTTGCATTTCTTTGGCATATTATAGTTTCTAAAATGTCCTTTCATTCTATTATCTCATTTTATGAATCGGCCTTCAAAATGACCTCTGGGATTCAGAACAAAGAGTTGACATGGACCTGTAGGCAGCACCCTCTAGAAATAAGTTTTTTAACTGACACAGAAAAGTAGTCTTTATTTCATTTTAGTATCCAAGAAGAGAGAATGAAACCATATAGCATAGTTTTGGCTTTTTTAAAACCTAATTTTTAAAAATGTTTCCTAACGTCTATCATTAAAACAAATAGCTTCAGCTAAGTCACCCTAAAAAATAAAAACCCGGTTTATTGAAACAGCATGTTGTGGCCATTAGAAGCAAATGTTAAATGTAAAAGAAAGGTGAAGGGAAAGGAAGAGGGCCCACTGGTTGGGTGAAACGGGCTTTGACATACCCCACTGAAGCTCTTCCCTGGAGCCAGACATTTCCAATGTCCTGAGCATCTGCTCAGAGGCCTTAGCACAGAGTGAGTGGTTTAGGAGCGCCATCCTGTGTCAGACTCAGAAACTACAACAATTTTTCATAAGGCCTGAAGAATAGTTTTCACTGGAAGTGTCCTACTGAAATTCCAATTACAACTAAATTTCAGGTCTACGATTATTTCTTTACCTCATGCAACTGAATTCCAACACAGATTTAATAGCTTTATATCAAATTATATTAAAAATTATCTCAAAGCAAAATGAAACCATGGGACTGGATAATATCATCACCACCATCATTGTCATCATCACGCTAAGAAGTAGTAAGTATTCCTTAGAACACCCAGGTGGCCTGAAGATTCAGGTATTTCCAAGTGGAAGCCCTCCCACTTCCTGTCCCTGTCCTTGATCCTTCTCTCTGCAGTTTTTCTGTCCTCTCTTGAACTCTCCCATCCTAACTCCTCATGCTTCAGGGAGTAGCAAAGCCTGACCCCAGGCCCTTGTTGCATCTCAAAAACTCTGCCACCTCTGTTGAATTTCCAAGACACTTCCCTTGGCCTAGCATTTTCTGAACTTAGAATCAGGAAAGGCTGAGCTTTGGTCCTAGGGATGGGGAAAGGCAGTGGCTGATGGCTGGGGTGTGTTGGTTCTGTAATGGGAGTGTGCTGATATGGGGTGGGGTGCAGAGAGAAGAACAGTGGATATTTTGACCTCAATGCACTCTCTCGATTGCATTTCCTAATCCACCTAAAATGCTACACACTTTGCTCCATTAGAAATTAATTTTCTTCCAATTACCATACAGACTAACCTGCATATTCTTTGTAAAAACAACCCCCCAAAATGCCTTTAATTCTACTTGCTAGATAATAATTCTGAACTTACTGTGTCAAAAGTAGATTTGGCTTCTTCTTTTTTTTTTTTTGGTTTTAATTACAAATGATCCCCACATTAACCGGGATGGCTCTGCTGATTCCAGAGCAAATGGTTGGATGTGGAGGAAAATTCTTGATTATGGAAGTGACAGAATTCCAGAATGGATGGCCAAGGACAGTAGCTGAATCCCCAGCTCTGGAACTTTTATTTTAATTTTTTTATTTCAGCATATTACAGGGATCCAAATGTTTAGGTTACATATATTGCCTTTGCCCCACCCTAGTCAGAGTTTCAAGCCTGTCCATCTCCCAGACGGTGCACACCGCACCCGTTAGATATGAATATACCCATCCCCTCCTCCCCTCTCCCACAGACTTTTTAAGTGAACAGATACGAATGTAATAAGTGAACAATCTTAAGAAAGGACTCAAGTTTCTCAAACAGGGACTTCTTTGAAAAGTAATCCAGGAGGTGTAGCTTCTTGCCTTTTTCATTCAGGCTGCTATAACAAAATACCATAAACTGGGTAGCTCATAAGCAGCAGAAACTTATTTCTCACAGTTCTGGAGGCTTGAAAGTCCAAGATCAAGGTGCTGGCAGTTTTGGTGCCTAGTGAGGGCCCGTTTCTCCTGGTTCAGAGACAGCCATCTTCTGTCCTCACATGACAGAAGGGATGAGGGAGCTCTCTGGAACCTTTTTTCTAAGGGCACTAACTGCATTCATGAGAGCTCCACCCTCATGACCCTAATAGCCTTGCAAGGCCTCACCTCCTAACACTATCACTAGGTTCCAACATATGAATTTTGGGAAGACGCACACATTTAGTCTATAGCACCTCTGAACTGATGCCCCAGTGCAGAAGATGGAGAACATTAGGATGGGATGGAGGTAAAGGGAGAAACACAGCAGGAAAGAACCCAGAACATAGAAGTTCATCTTCAGGATGTGGGGAACACTCATGGGTGCTCTCCTGGATGCTTCCATCCTCTGGGAGCTTCCAAATTCAGCTTTTTATATCTCGAAGCCATTCCTAGGCTCCGCTTCTTAATGGAAGCGAAACTGAATGAAGCTTTGAAGCCAAGGAAATCTTTAGTTTGCCAATTTTGGGGACTGCATCACATGGCGGTGACAACAGATTCCCTGCTCAGGGTAGTTGAGTTCAAGGATGGACTTGGCTCCCTTGAAGCAAGAAAGAAGGTCAGGATGTCTGGGGAGGCCTGTGGGTTTTGATGGGAAGTAGGCGTGACCCTCCTCTATGATGCTGTTGCCTCCTACTCTTGGAAGATCTCTTCCAGAAAGTTCACAGGTGCCGCTGGTTGATAACCTCCCCACTTCCTTTCTCTCCAGCAGGTGTTGCAGTAAGATTCAAGATGGTTTGGAAAATTTCCAAGACCCTTTTTCTAAAGATAGGAAGGAAGGAAGGAAGGAAGGAAGGAAGGAAGGAAGGAAGGAAGGCAGGCAGGCTGGCTCTAAAACCCAGCCTCCATGCATAAGAGAATTTGTGAAAACTACCAGACATATTATGGGCATGAATTGGCTGAGTGAAAAATCAGGCTGAAACAGAAGGGATAGAAATAATAGAGAAGGCAGGTTTCCAGTGGCCTGGATAGAGGCAGCGTTGCATTAAACAGAAGCATTTCAGACAACAGAAGCATTTCAAAATGATAGGTTGATATGATCACAAGTGACTTTTTTCACTATTTTCTCTATACTCTTCTGTATTTTCCAAATTTCTTGCAGTAAGCAGATCTTGATTTCCTACTTGCCAGATATTAAACTTGATTATGAAAATGAAATCCTTTGTATCAATATTTATTCAATTTCTTTCTAAGTTATAACAATTTCTGTTTTCTACCTTTGAAAGTAGATGGTGACAAAATTTAGCTGTTCTTTGATGGTGGGGATACTGGAATTCTTTATGTTCACTGCTTCAAATATGACTTTCCATGACACAATACTTATGAGAGATCTGGAATGTGAATCCTTCTACCACCCATACCACAACTAGAGTTATGTTTCCATTTTGAACTTCTAATTCTCCCAGGTTAAAGGATTTTTCTTTTATTTCTCAAGCAAAGACACATTATTGGAATGTTTCAGTCAATGGGGTGACATGAAGATCAATCTGTGAGAAGAGACCAAAGTAGAGAAATCAGTTAGGAGTTCATTTTCCTGGTTTAGGCATAAGGAGTGAAAAGGATGATGGCATTGAGGGTTAAGGCAGGAAGGGAAACAGAGGATACTGAGATGGAGCAGTTAAGAGGGCTTAGTAACCGATACGCAGATCAAGGAGAAAAGAGGAACCAATGAAGAAGATGAGCCCAAGGATCTGAAAAAACTAAGGTATCAGCGCACAAATTAGTAAATCAAATGTTGAAGGTGGTGCATTAAGACACACATCACGTTCTTGAAAATTTTACAATGGATTAATACCATATGTTTGGTAATTAAAATAATGTAACTACCAGTAGTGAATATTTAATAGCGATTTTTAATAAAAAATTTAGAGAAATTATGTATCTGTAATAGGTGAAAATAAAAATTTGGGTAATGCGAACCTAAAAGAAAGGGCTACCCAGGACTTCTTTAAAAGTTGCTGTTATGGGTTGAATTATGACCCCCAAAACAATATATGGAAACTCTAATCTCTAGTACCTGTGAGTGTGACCTTATTTAGAAATTGGGTCTTTGCAGATGTAATCAAGATGAATTCATGCTGAATTACAGTGGACCCTAATCCAGTGTGCCTGGTGTCCTTATAAGAGGAGAAGAGACACAGAAACAGACAGAGGGAAGATGGCCATGAGAAGATGGAGGCAGAGACTGGGATTATTCTGCCACAAACCAACAAATGTCTGGAGCTACCAGAAGCTGGAAGAGACAAAGAAGGATCTTCCCCTAGAGCCTCCAGTGGGAGCATGCCCTGCCAACATCTTGATTTCAGATTTCGGGCCTCCAGAACTGAGAGAGAATAAATTTCTGTGGTTTTAAGTCACCTAGTTTGTGGCACTTTGTTATGGAAGCCATGGCAAATTGACACAGTCCCTATTCAGCACTCAGAGCAGGGTAAAAGAGGGAGATGTTTAGTTTTGTAGGCGGGGTGGATATTACTGGACTATGTCACTATGGAGACCCACGCATTGTATAAACTTACCCATTAAACAGATGGAGAGATTAGGAGTGTGTTAGCTAAATAACTCTGTGTACCTTTTCCTTGATAAATTGTGGCCACTGCTGTTATCTGATCACCGTGTGACTGAAGGCTGAAGCCTTATTACCAGAAATAAAGAGGCCTGTCCAGCCAGGTTTCCTGGCACAAACCATCCCCACTAGAACGACAAAGCACCTCGTTACACTTGTCTTGTGAAGGCTGATGGTTTTCAGAAAACTGACAAGCTCACCAAGTATTCATTTCAATATAAAATGGGAAGACAGCGGGCAAGAAGCTCCATGTAAATCAAGATGAGCCAGTTGAGGGAGCACGAAAGGGGGGAAATGAATCAACCTACAACTAATGTGAGATGTTGGTAACAAGCATAGATGTACCTTATGGGCTATGGCTTTCCCAGCTCAAAATATTAGTAATATCAAAATAATATCAAAGTAATATCAAAATATTAAAACAATTAGCATTGTTTTAAACACACTCTCATCTCTTCAGTTTGATAAGAGAAGCACTAAAGAGCACTTTAGTGTTTACTTAGAAGGAAAATTATAAGCTTAAGTTGCATAAGTTTTTAGGGGAGCTTATTTAACTTGCTGACATTTTTTCTAATTAATACTTCATTTGACAAACATTTATTGAATGAGGGAGCAGAGAGAAAAACATGCCTAACTCCTTCTGGAAAAATAAAGTTACCTGCCTACCGTCTTGGCACATTCCCATTCATATTGTGGGAACAAAAGGCCAATGTAGGGAGAATGGGCTGGGAAGATAAAATATACAAGTCCATGCCAAGACCTAGGGTCCTGAGAATTTATGTTGTCTTTGGAGAAATGCAAACAGTGCAGGGAGGAGGTGTGGGAAAGTGTGGGAGATGAGACAGGGAGCATGTCATGAAAATTTTTGTGTGAGCATCATTCTGTGAGTCAGTTTTTTTCGAACTGTTGTTCATAAATAGATGGCAGGATTATGAAATTTTCTACAAGAATGTACATACGCATGTACATTCTCTTCATTTCAAATATAACCTTTAAATAGTTAATATTAGCATATTCTGACCATTTGGATAATCAACATACAGGTTAATACTTTCATGTGAGTTTATACTTTGCATTTGCATTTGTATTTATAATAATGTTTGTGCCAATTAGTGCTTATTTAAGTATAACCTGTCACTTATTAAGGGTGGCGAGCATTCAATCAATCTCAGCTATCTATCTGCATAGTTGTATCTGTGGCAGAGACTCCTGGTCCACTGCTAGTATGTTTCTCCTCCTTCCAAAGTAACAAAATGCCAAATATTTAGATGGATACATGGCTGTCCAGAAAAAAAAAGCACATTGACCATATTCCTTTGCAGCTAGGTATGGCCATGTGAATAAGTTCAAGTCAATACATTTTAAACAAGTGCTTTGTAGGATGTTCTGGAAATCTTCCTTAAAAGCAAGGTGCTTTTCTATGTATGGCCATAAGGTTGAGTTTTCCATTATGTTATTCAAATATCTCATGTCCTTACTGACTCCTGATTGAGTCTGTCAATTATTTATATAAGGGAATTAACATTTCCCACTGTGATTCTAGATGTCTACTTTTTCTTATAGTTATTTCAACTTTCACTTTATATATTTCAAGTACATGTTCTTGGGAGCAATATCAAAATATTTTAGAGTAGCCATTATTTAACTGAGAAATGTCTCATGATTTCACTGTTTCTATTTGCGTTTGTATTTATAACCACTTTGGTGTCAAGTAGTGATCTTTTGTTTTTTAATTCAGTCTGCTGATTTTTGACTTTTAATTGGAGCATTTAATCATTTATATACATAATTACTAATAGAATTGGACTTAAATTTCCATCTTTATTTTGTACCTTCTGATTTCCCTATCTTTCTCTCTCTATTTTCAGATTTGTTGTTTTTTACTATTTCAGTGTTTTTCCCCTACTAGTTTGTAAGTCATGCCCTCTATTTAATCCTGTTAGTATTTACTCTAGAAATAACAGCATCAATCTTAACTCTATGTAATGATGTTAATGAATGTCTTTACTACTCTCTTGGGCAATAAAAGAAACTCAGAACACTTAACAATTCTACTTTTTGGAAAACTCTGTGCTTTGTTACTGTGCATTAAGCATTTTATTTTCTAATTCCCAATTTGATACCTCCAATCTTCATTTAGATGTACCTACATAATTACCAATTTTTTTGACCTTCATTCCTTCTTGCATCTCAGTCCTAAATCTAGGAACATCTTTTTGCTTCGAGTACATCCTATAAAATTTTAGAGTTTGGAGACAAACTTTACCATTCTCCTATACCGCCCTGTAACTTGCCAGCTCTAGGCTAGTGCTTTACATAATGCTAGGAGTAGGAGTTGCATTGTGATGTATGGATTTTACTGCGTATAGAATTATAGGTTGATACTTGTTTTCTTTCAGAATATTGAGGCTATTCCACCCTAATTGTCACTCCTTTGAATATAAGTTTTCTCTTCACCCTGGCTGCCTTAAAAAAAAAATTTAACTTCTTTTATGAAAAATTTAAAACATACTCAAAATTAGAAAGAATCATCTAATGAATACTCTTGCTCCCACACCCAGCTTCAACAATCATCTACATTTTGCAACTTTTGTGTCATCCTTTCCACGTATGCAGACACTTATGCCCTGGTTTTATTTTATTTCACTTTTCGGTGGAGTATTTTAGAGCAAATATAAAAGATCATATCATATCTTCTTATCTGTAAACACTTCAGTATGCATATCTAGCGATAAGAACTTTGTTAAGATAAACACTAGGCTGCTATGGTCTGAATGTTCATGTTCCCCCAAAATTCATAGGTTGAATCCTAATCATCAATGTAATGATATTAGGAAGTGGGGCCGTTGGGAGGTGATTGGATCATAAAGGAAGCTTAGGGATTAGTGAATGGGATTGGTGCCCTTAGAAAGGAGGCTTCAGAGAGCTTCCTTGTCCCTCCCACCACATAAGGACACCACAAGGCCATCTATGAACCAGGAACCCAAGACACTGAATCTGCCAGGAACACAAGACACTGAATCTGCCAGCACCTTGATCTTCAACATCCCAACCTTCAGAACTATGAGAAATAAATTTCCGTTGTTTATAAGCTACCCAGTTTATGATATTTTGTTACAGCAGCCCAAACAGACTGATCCACATGCCATTATCACTACCAGTACAATTAACAAGAACACCTTAATATTTTCAAATACATCCTCTGTTCAAATGTCCTACTTTCTCAAAGTGCTTTTAACAGTTGGTTTGTGGAAATCAGGATCCAGACAAGTTCCCATTTTGCCTTGGTTGTTATTTCTTTCATTATTATTTTATTATAAGCAGTCCTTTCTTCCTTTTTTTAAAACCTTGCTATTGATTTGTCAGAAAAACCAGATAATTTTCCAGAATGACCTACATTGTGATTAGGATTTCTCAAGTTGTTGATTAATTTCTTCATAAATCTATGAACTGGCAGTCAGAACTAGAGATTTGACTAGATTCAAGTTAAATATATTTTAAGCAAGTATATTTCCTCAGTGGATTCATGATAAATAAAATGTTTGGTTTTCCTTCTTTTAGTGATGCTTAGATTGATCAGTGGGTTCCAGTGTGTCAGCTGATACCATAAATTTTCCCCTATCCTTTCACCCAAGGTTTTGATATCACTGAGGACTGTTGCCTAGATCCATTACTTCATTAGAGGTTGAAAAATGGTGGGTGGTTTTTTATTTCTTTTTGTTCTTTCTGCATCTATTAGCTGCAAATCTTCTAAAAATCTTTCCTTCATCAACTGTTTAATCACCCTGAAAGTGTAGTTTATACAGGAAAAAAAAGATAGTTGATTGATTTTTCTTTCCTTTTATTAATTTTCAGGATAGTGAGTTGGTGCCCAAATAATCTCCAAAAGTAGTTGACCTATGGAGCCTTTTCATAAGGATTCCTGTGTCTTTTTTTAAAAAATAAATTTTATTGAGGTATAATTTACATTCAATAACTTTACCAGTTTTAAGTACTTTTTAAGGTAGTTTAAGTTTCTCAACTTTGTTTTTTTTAATGTCATGTTGACTATTTTAAATATTTGTAGTTTAATATAAATTTTAGGATAAGCTTGTAAATTTCTACAAAACAAAAATCCTGATGAAATTTTGGTTAGCATTGGGTGAAATCTAGATGTTGGTTTAGGAACAAATGACATCTTTACAATATTGTTCTGATTCATGAACATAGTATATCACTCCATTTATTTACTTCTACTTTAATTTATCTCAGCAGTGTTTTGTACTCTTCGATACCCAGGTCTCATACATCAAATATATCCTTACTTATTTTATACTTTTATAATGCTGTAAATGATACTGTTTTCTTCATTTCAATTGCCACCTCTTCATTTCTAGTATATAGAAATGCAAGTTGGTTTTGTGGGTTGATCTTATATCCTGGAGCTTGACTAAACTCACTCATTCTAATCAATTCTTGGAGATTGTGTAGGATTGTCTATATAAACAGGTTATCTTCAAATTAAGAGGAATAATGCTAGAGTTTAAATGTTTATATCCCCTCCAAAATTCATGTGGAAACTTAATTGCCAAATGTAACAGTAATAAGAGGTGGAGCCTTCAGGAGGTGATTGAGTTATGAGGGTGAAGAATAGAATTAGATATTCATATAAAATGACTTATAAAATGACTTGATGGACAAAGTATGTCCCTTTTATGCCATTTTTTGCCCTCCCACTTTCTGCCTTGTAAGGCAGCAGTGTTGCACTGATTGTTTTTCTTTCAGAACTTTAAAAATCTTATTCCACTATCTTCCATTGTGTATCATTTTTTACAAGAAGTTTGCTGTAATCTTATCTGTGTTCCTCTGCATGTAATGTATCTTCTCTATAATTTGGCTGTTTTTAAGATTCTCTCTTTATTACCTTTTAAAATAATTTGATTTTATATACCTTGCAGTAACTTCATTCATATTTGTTTTGCTTGAGTTTCATTAAGCTTCTTAAATCTGCACTCTCTTCCCTGATAACATTAGCTGCCTTGGCCTTTCTGAGCTTCCAACTTTGTCTCCTCAACTCAGGAATCCCTAAATTCCTCCCTGGTTGCCCCCTCCTTGTGCTGTGGCCTTGAAATTCTATCCAGGAAGTAAGTTGTGGCAATAGTGAGGAGTCCCTGGTTTGTTTCCTCTCTCTCAGGGCTCACCATCCTATCTGCCTGATGTCCAATTAAAAGAAAAAAAATTATTTCATAAATTTTTTCTGCTTTGTAAATTGTTTCATGTAAAAGAGTAAATCTAGTCCCTGTTATTCTATCTTTGCTGAAAATCAGGAACTAACTTTTATTGGCCATCTTCCATGCATCAAACACTTTACATTGATTCTTTCATTCAATTCAATCAGAACTCATATGATAAAGGTACTATTAACTTATTTTACAGATGGGGAAACCAGGGGATAGGATAGAATTAATGACTAAAGTCATACATTCCCATTAAATGACAGAATAAATATTTGATCCCAGAAGTGTTTTGACTACAAATGGATGCTACCTCCATATAAAACAGAAAGAATTATGCAAAAGTATATTAATGTGCATAAATAAAATAGATTATGTAAAATTCATTTTAATCACTTTGCTGAATAGTCTAAACTTCATCTTTCCCTGGCGTTGGTAGCAGGGACATAATCTGGGAATGACAGTTTTACATTTCGAGTCACTATCTTCATTGATTTTTCTTTCTTGTCCCTTAGTAATATCCTAGGCAGATTCCACACATTTCAGTCCATTTTGAAGTTCCAATTGTATATACAATTTAAATCCTTCCTCATTGGACTCCAAGTGGTTTAGGGAGGGGAGTGGAGGATTATCACTCTATCATTCTTCCTTCTCCAACCCACTGGGATGGAATAAAGAGCCTGATTTCTTTACATATACTTCTTCTCCTCATCTCTTAAATACTAACCACACTGAGGTTGTGGGCTAGGAGAGGAATAGGGGAGGTAGAGTTCTTCCTAAATAACTGCTACATTGGTGATGCTGAGGCATTATTGGTATTTCCCTGTCTATGTGCTTCTGATGTCCTCTGTTTTTAAGATGTGTGGTTTTGATGAGGTAATTCACCTTCGCTTAAGTCTCTCCTGTCTCTGCCTGCCTCTGGCCCTGCCTGTGGTTCCAGTCACTCTCTGGGTGCAGCACTGCCTTCCAAGAAGAGCAATGCCATGGCAATGCCACAGTTTCTGCTCCCTCCTATAGTCTCTGTGCTCGTTTACAGGGGTCCAGGTCTTTTGGGCACTGTCAAAGGGCTGAGGGTAAGTTGGTTGGGTTTGGCCACCATTCTCTTCCTAGGCACACCACAATAAGGCTCCTTCTTGCCCTTCAGCCATGAATTCTTTCTGCAAGCCTCTCCTCTTCATCTCTCTCTCAAAATGGCATGCATGAACTAGCTTTTCTAAGAAATCCCTCCCTATCATCAGCTCTAATGGCAACAAAGGGATGGAAGGGGGCTGCTCTGTTGTTCTGTAGTTCTACAAACCTCTAGCTGGTGGATGTGGTCCCAGTCTCTCCTTGTGTGTGTGTGGCACCCCATTCTCTGTGATGATTTTCTTGGAACCCCACCTCATTCATTTAAATTCTGGAGGCAAGAGAATTACCTCATGGGAAAAGATTAGAAAGGAATTACGTCCCACTGAGAGAATGGCATGGCTCTCTCTCTCCCTCTCCTCAGTAATCTCCTTATAATAGCTGATTGGCTGGGTGATTGTGGGTATAGGGCCTGTTTAGCCACCTCTCATTAAATTCTGGGAGGATTATCAGGCACCATTATTGGCAGCTTTCTTTGGACTGTGGCATATTAGTGCCTCTTATTTTCAGATGGAGCCCCAGGGCAATGTGAAAAGTCTCACTCAATATCTTATTATATAACCAATACTTCAACTTAGTCTTCTACTGCAGCCATTCAAACTATGAGCACAAAAGTTGATTTTACTTTGCCTAGTGCTGTTTTTACCACTTCAAACATCTTGATTAGCACTGAAGTATACTGAACATGGATAGAAGCTCGGGGAAAGTCAGTATGGTGTGCAACAATGCAAAATAAACAAATCAACTACTCTCCTGAACAAAATGTGCTCAATCACGACAAAAAAAAAAAAAGGTGCTTTCTTTTAGGGCCTGACTCGGTTTCTAAGAAGTAGAAATGGGGGCCAGGGGACAGGAAGCATAGCAAAAGAGGAAGGAAAGAAGGAGAAGAAGAAAGAGACGGAGTGAGATTAGGAACACAGTAAGACACTCACTGCTTTCATTCCTGGCTCCCATGGACACAGCCCAGAAGAAGCACTGTGGGCCCTTCTAGGGACAGGCTAGAAGCTGGCAGGCTCCCTTTACTCGCAGAGCTAATTAGAGCTCTGGCCTCTCCACAAGGGATTGGTGCCCATGGCCCAGGGAGCTAGCATTCCTGGGCAGGGAAGGTGGGGAGGGAAAAGGAGAGCTTTCAAGTGTTTTCAACAATCTCCCCCACAGCCCTCCTCTCCAATAGTTTCCCTCCCTCCCTCCTCCCTAACACCAGACTCCTAAGTTTGCTGAAGGAAAACAAGCTCGTTAATCCAGATCCAGCCTGACATAGCAAAAGAAACAAACCACAGTCTCATGGTGATAACTCTGCATTTGTAGGTAAGTTCTGCTCACCCTGTTCTTTCATAAAAGTTTAGCCTACATTTTAGACTCTAAAACAAGCTGCCTTAAAGTGTATTTCTTTCTTATGTCCTGACCTTATTCTCCTTTTTATGGCTAAGCGTTTTCCTGTATTATTACCACCAAAGCTTTATTGATAGCAATCTTTTTATATCCTGAGCACATACTGTTCTATGAGCCCTGAGATAAATATTGTGAAGGACTCGAAGGAGAGAAAAGATGTGTCTCTGCCTATTAGTGCTGTTTGGCGGTGAATGAAGTTGGTTTGGGTTTGGACATCTGGGCACGTGGAGGGTGGAGAGGACCTAAAGTCTGAGAAGATGGGTGAGGATGGAAGGAGGACCTTATGCCCAATCTAAGTGCCTTCCTTAGTGCTGCCCAGACTACTCATTCTGGACGCTGTTCTATTTTGTAATCAGTATACCCGACTCTTCCCACTAGTTATTAGTCCCCAGAGTCACGAATCTGAAAGCTCCTTGAGAGTGAGAACTGTGTTGCATTCACTACTACTCTGAGCTTTTAGCATAGTATCTGGCACATGGTAGGAATACAAGGGGTATAAACTCATGTATATATGAATTAACGAACTGAGGGGCTCCAGAGTGGCTGTGCCTTAAGCCTCCAAATCCTCCCCAGACCTCTGAGCAGGCTATTTGGGAGCCTTTAAGAAATAGTAAAAGGTGGTGGTGCATGCCTGTAGTCCCAGCTACTCGGGAGGCTGAGGCAGGAGAATCGCTTGAGCCCAGGAGTTTGACATTGCTGTGAGCTAGGCTGATGCCACGGCACTCTAGCCCTGGCAACAGAGTGAGACTCCATCTCAAAAAATAAAAAATAAAAAAAAATATTAAAAATAATAAATAGTAAAAGGGACTTTTCTTATTGGGTGAATAACACCTTATACATGCAGGGTGCTTTTATTTTTTTTTCCAAAGAGTTGTTCACATACTTCTCACTTGATCTTTACAGCATTCTGACTGGGGGCTGTGCTGGGGACACATTGTGTATCCTATTTTATTGGCAAGGAGTCTGAGGCTCAGAGGAATGACTACTTCCAATCTTTCTATGTCGCTCTGGAAACTCATTTTACAATAGGGCAAAATTTCCCAACAGCATGACTTTATCTGACCAGGCAGCTGTGGTTTCAGAAATACACAAGTTTCAAACACTAACCTCTGACTAAAAGCCAGGGGTCAGCATCCTGGTCTTGCATTATCAGGTTAGTCGTGGGGCCTGAGAGAATCTCGCTTTATTGTCTCTAGATCATGAAGAGGATGGAGAGGCACATGGTCAGAGGACCACTCTATAAGCACTTTGATTTGGAAAGGAAGAATGCCAAGCAGGCTGAAGCCAGGCTGAGCCAAAGACTACAGAGACTAGAGGGTATCTGCCTCTACCATATGAAATTGCTGACCCGGGAGCAGAGACAACTTCAAAAAGACCTGCAGAGGCTGCAGCAAGGTAAGCCTTGCGGGACTGGGGAGCAGTAGCTCTGGAGGCAGAGAAGGGCGGCAAGGCCATCACTCCGCTGGGCCCTTTCAGAACCCTGGGTGCCAATAAAGCAGGAACTTCAGATCTCAGTCTGGATTGCAGGCTGCCCAACTTTCCTTGTCTCTCCTCCTCAATTACACAGCTCCCTGGGGCAGCCCACTCACAAACCTTCTTGAGAAAACACTTCTCAGGCCTCCAGTCACTGGCACCTTTCAAATTAGCCCTTTCTTGCTTAAACCCTTAGTTTTCCACTTTCTTATTTTATTTTTCATTCTGCTTTTCTTTTACTATGTCTGGGATGATTTGGTTTCACCCTTTTTTATGGCCAATCTTTCTCCTTTGGATCTAACGACAATTTATTGAGCAGCTAATAATGTGCAAGCCACTGTCCTTCATGGAAGGAAAGTTAAAAAAGAAAGAAAAAAACTTCTCTGGGATTAGTATTTCAGTTTCCTCAAATATAAAATGGAAGTGATATTACCTGCCTTATGAAGTTATTTCAGTGAGCACTTGAGACAGCAGCTAAACACAAAACAAGTGTTACATAAGTGTTCACTCATCAATTAATTAAAAATTGTTACAGAATTGAAACCCTTCTACTCTTTTGTTGAAAATTGTCCCAGTTATAGTTTGTAGAAAGCAGTTCTTCTTAGTTCATCATTAAAATAATTAGATTTTAATATTACTTCAAAATTTGGTATGGAATAGAAATATCTCAGCTCTTCTAGACTACATCCCTTCTTATTAAAGGCAGGTGCCAGAACTCAGGAGCTCTGAAAATGATGGAGCATGGCCAGGAGGAAAGCCAGGTGCTATGATTGAATGTAAAATCTTTCAGGTCTACACAGCTGATATATGGACACAAAAGCCAAGAGTAATATCCAAACGTCTGGCCTGGGAATTATTTCTAACTTCCAACTGTGGGTTTGAAAGATGACTCTGAACAAGAAGCTGAACTTGTCTGCTTTCAATTTCTCTGTCTACAAAAAAATGGTTAAACCAACCTAGAATGAGAGCTCACCTACTAGAAAAGGATATTGGAAGCCATTTGGTTGATTCACACTTTAAATCTCAAAAATGACACTGAATGCCAGATGCCTACTATCAGGAGGGTGTACAAAAGGTCAGGCTCTAGGTAGGTGGATGTCCTTGCTGAGTAAAGAGTTTGCCTCGACCACAGGTGGAATGGAAAGAGGCTGAACCAGCAGGCAGAAAAACTTTGACTCAGGGGCCTTTGTCTTCATACACTTTGGAAAGTCGTATCCTCTCTAAGCCTCAGACTTCTTAACAGTAAAATTAGGAGAAAAAGAAGGAAGGAAACAATAAGCATTGAGTGTCAGTGTATATTAGGCACTGTGCTCAGCAACATTTTTCCATGATTCATTTAATGAAATTGTTATTGAGATTCAATGACATACCAGTTAGTGGATTGTTCACGATGCATGTTGCCTATTCTCACTTTAAAGATTTGGATCTGTAGGTTAGAAATTAGGCTCAAAAGCCCACATTTTTAACTGAGATTATAACTAAGGTAGATTATTCTGAGACAGGTGTTTTTGCAGACCAGACTTTGCAAAACACTATTACAGCTATTCAGAATAGAGGCTGGAATGCAAATATGAAAAAACATGCCCTCTACCCTTTAGAAGCTCATATTTGAATTGGAGGGTAGCTCTGCTTACAAAAAATTATGATCGAAACTGCTAATTGCTAGATTCAAGCTATTTACAAAATAAGGCAGGAGCACAGGAATGTTAGTATGTCTTTCAAAGGACCTTAACTAAGATCTCCCAAAAGAGGCAGTGTGTGAGCAGAATCTTAGAGGAAGGAGAGAATAGGGAGAAGGTGTAGGAAGTTGTCAGGAAGGCATGTGGAATGAGACCACTCCTGGCAGAATACATAGTATGTATAAAGGCACATAAATGAGCATGGCTTGCCACAGATAGCTCAGTACTGCAGGAGGGTGGCATGTGAGGACAGAGGAAGAAAAAGTGTACATGTAGTTTTTGGAGACAAAGCAGAATAGATAGTGTCTCCAATCGTGAATAATTTCACAGGTCTTGCAAAAGAGTTTAGAGTTCACCCTGTAGGGTTTGGGAGTAGGGAGATTATATGTTCAAATGTTAAAAAAGATTACTCTTGTTGTAGTGTTTAAGGTAAAATAGAGCTCAGGCTACAGTCAGAGTAGACCTGATAGAATTACAAAGTTCAGGCCATGGTTTCAAGACCTAAATTGCACACTCACTGGTCAGGTGAAGAAAATGAGAAGACCAGCATCTCAAGATATTTATAAAGTAGAATTGTTAGTGTTTTATGGACAATTATATGTCCAATAATAAAGAAAATCAGGGTCAAGAGTATATTTCCTGGCATAGAGGAGGCACTTAAACGTACTTGTTAAATCGGGTAACTGGGTGGGTACAGGTACCATGCCATCATAGACAGAACACTGGAAAACAATTAAGTTTCAGAGGAGATAAGCTAATTTCTGAGCCTCTTGGCCCTACAAGTCTAAACTGCAGAAGAGCAGCCTTGCTGGGAGAAGTAGCCCAAAATCCCTTAGTTTATAGGGAATAGGTGAAGTTCTTACATAGAAAAGACCCGTCAGCCCCCTAATGAGAACAACAAGAAAGAAGGGTCTACAAAGGACTATCTTTTGTCCTGACTACTTCACAAAGAAGTGATCAAATGAAAACGTATTAGGAGTTTAAAGTGAATCTCAGGTTCTTTATCTGGTTATATTCCCTCTGCCTGGCACCTACTAACGGAAATGTAGATTTAAGGAACTCACTGTCATTAACGCAAACTAATGCAAGACTTTCAACCCTAAATGACCAACTTGTGAGATGTCTTGAAAGCTAACTGGGTGCTCATGGCAGCTATGACTATAAGATGCTCAAACATCAACTCAGCAAGTGAAAAAGTCCACTTAGTCATGGCTGGCAGTTACAAACTCATGCCACAAGAGGGCAGGAGTTCACATCAGTGTGGTTAATGAGACAATATGCTCACACCCAGTTATTTTGTTTTTGGAAACATTGTGCTTGCCAATTAAAACATTCAAACAAAACATTCATGGGCCTAGCCAGTTTAAACCTCTGATCTTGATGTTTCTAAATCCTCTTTAACATGTTCTAGGTAAACATTGGGAAACTGCTTTAAATTTTCCTGTTTTCATCTGTCATGCCACGTCAGCCTAATGCATAGTGTAGACCAAGGATATTCACACACTGGTTTTCTGAAAGCCCAGTTTCCAGCATTTCTTCTCTTCTTCTCTTACTGTGTTAGTTTTCTACCGCTGTCATAACAAAGTATTACAAACTGAGTAATAACAGCAACTTATTAAACAACAGCAATTTATTGTCTCACAATTCTGGATTCAAGAAGTTCAGAATCAGCTGGTGGGACTGCAAACTAGTTCAGCCTCTGTGGAAAGCAATATGGAGATACCTTAAAGTAGATCTACCATTTGATCCAGCAATCCCATTACTGGGCATATACCCAAAAGAACAAAGGACAATCTACAAAAAAGACACCTGCACTCGAATGTTTATAGCAGCACAGTTCACAATTGCAAAGTTGTGGAAACAACCCA
>CAUYPO010005460.1:0-11920 GCA_963574435.1 Cheirogaleus major
GGAAGGGCTGGATCTGTCCTGGGTCCTAAGCTCTATAGCTGGTATGTAACTTCAGGATCCAGAGGAGCTCTGTCCTTCATAGCCATCCTAGGTGCCATGTGGTTATACTTGGAACTCAGGATGACTGGGGAAGACATTAGGGAGGCTACCTGTGTATCTTAAAGTCATCCTGTGCTAAATTAAGTAATAGATAATCATAAAACAGTAATTTTTAAGTAAGTTAAAATACTAAGGCATTAATTATTAAACATATGTTTAAGTTTATATACTTTGGGATCTTGTATTTATATGGTATAGAAAAGCTAAATATATTTAGATCTGTTAATAAACAAAAAACTCAAGGCTGGGTGCCAGTGGCTCATGCCCGTAATCCTAGCACTCTGGGAGGATGAGGTGGGAGGATCGCTCAAGGTCAGGAGTTTGAAACCAGCCTGAGCAAGAGCGAGACCCCCGTCTCTACTAAAATAGAAAGAAATTAATGGGCCAACTAAAAATATATAGAAAAAATTAACCATCCATGGTGGCGCATGCCTGTAGTCCTAGCTACTCGGGAGGCTGAGGCAGGAGGATCACTTGAGCCCAGGAGTTTGAGGTTGCTGTGAGCTAGGCTGATGCCATAGCACTCTAGCCCGGGCAACAGAGTAAGAGTCTGTCTCAAAAAAAAAAAAAAAAATCCAGGAAACAATTTCTAAAAAAATTATGAAATGTTTTTATTTATGAATACTGATATGAACCAAAAGCAAACAAAAATGTCCAAATTACTTCCTAAGTTTTTCACTAGAAATTAATGTTACTATTCCCATAATATCCTGAAATTAAAAAAAAATTTTAAAAATTAATGTTACTTAGACTTAAAATTATAGTTAATATATGTAATTAAAACTACTAGATGTAACAAAAACAATTCCATATACAGACTGTATTAGAAAAATAGTATGTTTTTGTTAAAGAAGATTAAGAAGGCATGAGAATGTGGTTTTTGTTAAAGGAAAAGCAATTTTGCCTAGATGTTTTTAAAGGTTGTTTTAAATTGAAGGGATTAAAAAAGAATGTTAGATAAAGCTAAAGGAACATAAAAAGTTGGGGAAAGACAGAATGGGAAAAAAGTGTAAGAGGTTATAAAAGGTTTATAGAAATCTTATGTGGTCAAAGCTGGTTGAGATTCAGTGGATCAGCACTTCCATTGTGCATGCCACCCTCAGTCTTCTGGACTGGCAGAACACACAATGGGATAATAAAAAAGCAATTGGTGAAGCTTACAGAAACTTTTAACCTTCCCTGGCCTAAGGTGCTTCCATGCTTAAATCAGGTATTCTTTATTACTGCCAAGGCCTTATAAGCTTCTCCCTATAAATTCTAAATTAATTAGGATTCTTTTAACAGCAACCTCCCAGAAGATAAAGACATCAAAGATCACGGTCTCCGATCTGGAGATTTTGTTTGTTGGGAAACGGCATCAAGTAAAGGACGCCTTCCAACCAAATTGGAAGGGATCACATCAAAAGCCCCACCTGAGTGGGCACCTTCCTCACCAGATATCTTCAACACCTTGTTCTTCAGACCAGGACACGAAGTAGGCAAAGTAGTTGGTTACCTTCAGGAAAAAGAACACTTTTCAGATCTGGATTGCAAATTGTTTTATTAATAATTGTCCTTATCATATTTTTAATTGTTAAATAGATTTTGCTTTGTATTTCTAGATGTCTAAAGTCAACAACAAAAACTAATCCTAATAGCTAGGTGCTTGGCAATGATCCAGCACGCTGTGGCTTCTTTGTAAGTGGGTGGCCTGAGATCCCGTTGCTCTGTCCCTTGCGTTAGCCATCAGTGTGGCCTTGAGACCTCATTAAGTTCATAAGCCATGATACCTCTCCTCTTTCCTTCCAATGTGGGGTGACATTGCCTGGAAATGAGACTTCCCAGTGACTTGGGACAAATTTACATCCAGAATGCTGATCATTGATGCTCTTAGAAGAGAAGAAAATTTGATCAAAGGGGGGAAACCAGAAAAGAAAAATCACTCAGTCCGAGTTATGGGAGGTATGCAAAATTTATCAGGCCCAGAGAAACTTAGGTATGGGACTTCAATTACTCCCCTCCCATCCCCACCCCCATGCCTAGGGGCACTTGCTGAAAGGCATTTTGTTTTTTTCTTCCCTGTAGTTTCCTGAGTAGCTGCCTCACTCAATATCTTCATGTTTTTGGATTTTACGATACAAACAATAATGTATAGCCAATCAATATCTTCTGTTATTTTAATGTAAATTCTTGGTAAATACTTAGAAATTATATCTTTTTTTTTTTCTTGAGACAGAGTCTCACTCCGTTGCCCTGAGTAGAGTGCCGTGACGTCAGCCTAGCTCACAGCAACCTTAAACTCCCCGGCTCAAGCAATCCTCTTGACTCAGCCTCCTGAGTAGCTGGGCATATTGGGCCTTTGCCACCATGCCCGGCTAATTTTTCTATTTTTATAGAGTCTGGGTCTCACTCTTACTCAGGCTGGTCTTGAACTCCTGAGCTCAAGGAATCCTCCTTCCTCGGCCTCCCAGAGTGCTATTACAGGCATGAGCCACTGTGCCTGGCCAGGAGGAAGAGTTCTGACCAGAGGCTCAACAGAAAATCTTAGAACTTGGGGAGGCTGAGGCAGGAGAACCGCTTGAGGCCAAGAATTGGAGGGTGCAGTGAGCTATGACTACACCATTGGACTGCAGCCTGGGCAACACAGCGAGCCCATCTCAAAATATATATATATATATTTTAAAAATTAAACATATATCTTTAACATTTATATAAATCACAACACAAATATTTATACTCAAATAACATTTACATAATAGCAGATATTAAAAAATACTCTATAATGTGATCCTTCCTGAACACTAACTTATACAACCTGGCCTGACTTACCAGCAGATGGCACACGAATCCTATGGCTTGGAAATCTGGGTTTTTTGTTTTTTTGTTTTTTCCTTTTATTTCATCATATAATGAGGGTACAAATATTGTTAGGGTTACATACATTGCCCTTACCACCCCTCCCCCGGAAATCTGTTTTTTTTTGAGACAAGAGTCTCACTCTGTAGCCTGGGCTAGAGTGCCGTGGCGTCAGCCTAGCTCACGGCAACCTCAAACTCCTGGGCTCAAGCAATCCTCCTGCCTCAGCCTCCCGAGTAGCTGGGACTACAGGCATGCGCCACCATGCCCGGCTAATTTTTTCTGTATACTTTTAGTTGGCCAATTAATTTCTTTCTATTTTTAGTAGAGACGGGGTCTCGCTCTTGCTCAGGCTGGTTTCGAACTCCTCACCTCGGGCGATCTGCCTGCCTCGCCCTCCCAGAGTGCTAGGATTACAGGCGTGAGCCACCTCGGCCCGGTGGAAATCTTTATCTTAAGATCAAGACAGGTGAATTCAGTCTTGCGTTCCTCGCCCACCCCTGCCGGGCGCAAGGCTCTGCTGCATGATTAAATGGTGACCGTGTGTGAAAGCTGAGTCCTGTTGTGTGGCCAGGGTGCCTGCCTTTCTCTTTTGCCAGAAATAGAGGGTAAGAATGAATGATGACGAATGTTGGGGGCTTCTGCTAAAAGGAAAGAGAAGAAAAAGATGCATTTATTGAGCTCTTGCAGTATGTAAGGCCCTGTGCCAAGCCCTAAACATGTACCATTTCATTGGACCCTACAAGGGTCCCCTAAGCTAGTGACCATAATCATCCTCATGTTACAGGGAAACTGAGGGTGGTGCCCAAGGTCCCTGCCCAGCAACACCAGCCCCTGACTCCTTAGCAGGGTCCTTCACTTAGGGGCCCTTTGTTTTGGATCCCTCACTGCAGGGAGAGTCACTCAGTAGCCATAGTCACTTAATGGTTATTCATCATCTGACGATATTGTAACCATCTCCATAAGCAAGAAAACACTTTTTTTTTGAGACAGAGTCTCACTTTGTTGCCCGGGCTAGAGTGCCGTGGCATCAGCCTAGCTCACAGCAACCTCAAACTCCTGGGCTCAAGCGATCCTCCTGCCTCAGCCTCCCGAGTAGCTGGGACTACAGGCATGCAGCACCATGCCTGGCTAATTTTTTCTATATATTTTTTAGTTGGCCAATTCATTTCTTTCTATTTTTAGTAGAGATGGGGTCTCGCTCTTGCTCAGGCTGGTCTCAAACTCCTGACCTTGAGCGATCCACCCACCTCATCCTCCCAGAGTGCTAGGCCCGGCCTGGTCAGCAAATTTTACTGGCCCGGGAACTTGAAACATAACTATAAAAAAAGAAAAAAAAACTATTAAAAAAGTATTTTCTGACCATGCTTGGTGGCTCACGCCTGTAATCCTAACACTCTGGGAGGCTGAGGTGCGAGGATTGCTCGAGGTCAAGAGTTTGAGACCAGCCTGAGCAACCTGGAGACCCCGTCTCTACTATAAATAGAAAGAAATTAATTGGCCAACTAAAAAATATATAGAAAAAATTAGCTGGGCACGGTGGCGCATGCCTGTAGTCCCAGCTACTCGGGAGGCTGAGGCAGGAGGATCGCTTGAGCCCAGGAGTTTGAGGTTGCTGTGAGCTAGGCTGATGCCACGGCACTCTAGCCCGGGCAACAAAGTGAGACTCTGTCTCAAAAAAAAAAAAAACAAAACTATTTCTAAGCGTGTGGCTCAGTGGCACTAAGTACACTCACATTGCTGTGCAGCCAGCGCCACCCTCCTCCTGAGCTCTTCCTTCTTCCCAAACTGAAACTCTGTCCCTGTCAACACCAGCAGCCCCACCACCCTCCACCTTCCACTTGCTGTCTCTGGGGATCCGGCTACTTTGGGCCCCTCATCGAGGTAGAATCACACAGTATTTGTCCTTGTGTGCCCGGCTTATTTCACTCAGCACAGCGTCCTCGGGATTCGCCCATGTTGTAGCGTTCTTAGATTTGTTTTTTTTAATTCAAAATGTCTATATTTGCAACATTTCTGTGTTGAGTTTTTGTGGATTGACTCAAAGGACATATATTTTTTAAATTTTTCAAGAAATTCAATCTATCTCGTAGTGACTGTAATAAGTTACATCTGTTGTGATTACTGGTGTATTTCAACTGATTTTTCCAACTTTTGCTGTTTCTCATCCATTGTTCCTTTGCCTTACATCAGCACTTAAGTCCTCCCCCAGCATCTGTGCAATTAGCCACATTTTCTCTGCTAGTCTATTTCTAAATATGCTAATCAGCACTCTTATATTATTAACATGAAATTAATGTTTTTTTAATCAGGGTTCCTATTTTTTTCATAAGAAAGTATGGGGAATTTGGCCATATCTTTCTTCTCAGCATCCTACAACTGCTGCCTCTTTGATGTTTTTTGATATTTGGAAAAACCAAGATAATTGTTTTTGCCAAGTTTGGGCACCAGGGTTATTCCAGTTTATCAAACACATTGGGTAGTGACTGTCTTTTTCTTTGCACTGAACTGATTTTGTATCATGAGAATGAAATCAGTCTGCAATACGTCCAGCAGGATTTCCTGAGTCTTGATCATTTCTCTTAACATATTTTTTCCCTGTGATCTAAAAAGATAAACAACTATCACATTTTCCATCTTCTGAGACATTCATTTCAACTTTGATCAAGTGGATCTAGAAGATCAGGAAAGGTCATGGTTCCATGTTTGGCAAAGCCCAAGCTCTGTTTGTTTCTGGAATTGAATACTGTTGTCTTCAGCACCCGGTGCAGGTGCTTGTCCATGCCCTCCCTCCGCCTGTGGCTCGGCCTGGCGTCACGGTTACCCCTCAAGGCTTCTGGACCTATCCTCTGACATGTGAAATTCTTTCCTTTCCTTCCCTGTCAACTCTATTCTTTTTATTTTATGTGGGAAAGACAGGTCACTAAACTTGAACCTGAGAGCTTGCTCTGCATCCAAACTTTGAGTACCTGTGTACTGACCCTTGGATCAGAAGTCCTCGCTGTGACGAAATACCACAAACAGAGTGGCTTTAAACACAGAGGTTTGAGGCCAGAAGTCTGAAATCAAGCTGTTGTCTAGGCTGATTCCTTCCAGGGGCTCTGAAGGAAGGTCTGTTCCAGGCCCCTCTCCCGCTTCGGCAGCCTCGGCAGTGCTCCACAGCTCTTGGCTTGTAGGGGTGTCACTCCAGTTTCCGCCTGTCTTCACGGGGTACTTTCACCCCATGTCTCCGTGTCTCGGGGTGTAAATCTCCTTCTCATTTCTCTCATAAAGATACTAGTCATTGGATTTAGTACCTACCCTAATCCAGTATGCAAAAACCCTATTTCCAAACAAGATCACATTTATAAGTAATTGGAGTAGGACTTGAGCATTTCTCTTTGGGGGACACAGTTTACCCTATGACACTGCCCCAGTCCTCCTTTCTTCTCTCCTAACCAGGACACCTCCTTGAGGCAGGAATGAAACATGTTCTTGAGCTTCTAAGCCATCTTGGACCGCACGGCTTTGATGTACAGGAATTGTAAGGATTTGACACAGTAGAATTTTACATAAAATTTTCCCATTTTTCAGAAAGAACTTTGGGGAAGTTCTTTGAATAGCAATTGATACTGAACAGCAATAATAGCAATACCCTGGCACCTTATTTTAAGCATTTTATTTATTTAAAACAATTTGCCCTCTAAAAGTTTTTTGGTTTTTCTAATGAAAATTATTAAGGACTTAGAGGATAGAAATGAATTTTTGCCTGCACTTTTATCTTCCTGTCCTGGCCTTCACTAACAGCCCAGGATGTCTGTTTTACATTTATCTGAGCAGATCTCAGTATCCCTGGCCCTCTGGGTTGTTCTTCCCTCCTCCACCCTAGGCCTTTGATTGCTCTGGGCATGCCTCAGCTGTGGATGCTACAAGTGCACTCCTTTGCCTGCCAAGAATCCGGCCCTAAATGTAGTCAGCACACCACAACCATCACACCTGGCTCCCACGGCGTGGACGCTGGACTGAGCTGCTGCTCACAGAGATAGAGAGCACAGGGGCCTGAGAGCTCCAGCCCTGCCGGGTTAGGGCAGGACCATCCTCACAGCTCTCTGGGGGAGTTGGATTTAAGGGCACACCTCCCCCTAAAGTAAACCAAGCTTGGCCAAAGGCCAGTATTTGGCGGTTGTTACCACTCCTCAGTATTTATTGAAAATCTTCTGTTTGCCCAGTACCATTCTGGGCCCACAAAGGAGATTATGGAAAAGAAAAGAATTTTTAACTGCTAGAAGCATAGGCAGGAAAGGTGGGTGCAAGTTGGTGAAGGGCACGTGGACTTGGAAAGAAGCAGGTGAACAAATGGATGGTGTCTCAGTGACATTTGCTTGTCTCCCTTAAGACAGCCTATGGACCTTCTTGCTCCAACAGGAAGCTCATCCCAGCCACATGTTTTCAGGAGGCCCAGCAAATGGTAGATGAATCCCCTTCTGCAGGATTAGAGCTTGCTCTTTGGCACCCACAGGTGGCATTGCTTAAAGCAGGTGCTGCAGACCTGACCTGTGCCCACTGTGACCTCTTGGAGGGCTCTCAAACCCGCAGGGCTCTTCAGTTCTCTTGGGCCCATGAGATTCTTTTAGCCTCAGCCAGGCCTTGAGCCCTTCTGCCAGCTTAGCTGTGGGAAGGGCCTCTGGCCCTGGACTGGATCCCCCAAGTCTCCCTGCCTCCCCTTCCATCCTAGGTCAGCAATGGCTCAGGCCTCAAGGGTGTGCACATCGCAGACTTGCTGGTGTTTGGCTTCCTCCAAAGCTGCTCCAGCAACAGTTTCCAGGCGGAGCTGGAGGCACTGGGCCGTGAACTACCTGTGCAAGATCGCCTTTGGGAGGACTATGAGGACGAGCTGCAGACAGATGGCAGCAGGGCCAGCCGCTTCCACGTGCAAAGTATAGAGGCAGGTAAGCATCTGGCTCTGCTTCCTTTGCCCCACATCTGGGATTTGCTTTGTCCAGTAACATTTGGGGAGCCTGAGGGCTGGAAGGGACTTTGGGGCCCAGTCTGCACCTCTGTGGTTTCAGGCCACCATAAGTGTTTGTGTCCTGTGGTGGCTCCGTCTGTCCTTGATTCCCTCCAGGGGTGCTGAGCTCATTATCTGCCATTCTTGGATGACTACTATAAAGTTCTTCCCTTCTGATAAGCCAGAATCTCCCTTAATGTGCTGGCCCTGATTTTCCTGTCTGCACTAATATAAAGTAGTGTTTTTACCAAATTTCCCGACTCTGATAGAACCAGATTATTGTATCGGAACCACTGATCTGGATTATATAACACAAGGGATTCTCAAACTTGGGTTTATATAATTTCAGGAAGCTGAGGTGCTGTGAAAAATACTGGGGTCTGGTCCAGCCCCCAGGGATTCTGATTTGATGGGTCTGGGCCTGGCTGGGCCTGGGCGAAGCTGCACAGGGAATGCTGCTGACCCCCGTGCCCCTGTGCAGCCGCGGCCCAACTTCCGGTCAGCTGAAATCCGCTTCTCTGTGTGGGGATGTTTTGCTTCTGTGTAATACCTTACACTTTTACCTTCGGGTACATTATGACCAATAAGATGAGAAGAACATTTTCACATCGTGAACCTCGCTTCCAGGTGAGGAAACTGAGGCCCCGAGAAGGGTAAATGACCAGCCCAAAATCAGTCGTGGGCGCGGCCCGGCCGGTCCTGCCCTGGGCGCCGCCTGCGGTTCCGGTTCCGCGTGGCCCGCCCCGCAGGCTCCTGTCCCTTTCCTGCGCGCCAGCCCCAGGACGGTGGCTTTCCGTAGCGCGCGGGAATGGCGTGAGGATCCGTAAGCCCGCACGGCCCGGCCCTGAGTCGGGGCATTTTAGGCGGGGAGACTGCCGGGATCCGGCCCTGGTTAGGGTCCCACCCTGAGCCTGGCGGGTCCCGGGCACGGCGGGCTGCGCTGCCCCTGGCGGCCGCGGGGACCCGCCTTGGCCCCGGCCGGCTCAGACCGGGCGGCCCGAGGCTCTGCCTTCCAATCGGCCAGCGTGTCCTCGGCGCTCTGAACGGAAGGGTGGCCGCGGGCTCCCTTTCGGGCAGTCAGGGAGGGCTGAGCGGGGTGGGCGCAGGGCGCGGCCGAGGCGGGGGAGTGAGTGGCGCGGAGGCCACGCGGCGCTCGGGCAGGCCGGCCTGGGAGGAGGCCGGGCACACAGCCCGGCGGGGCGACGCGCGGGAGGGGCCTGGCGGAGGGGCTCAGGTGCCCACGGCCCGGAGTGCCCCGTGTGGCCCATCGTCCGCTCGGCGGGCGCTGGGTCTGCCTTCAGGAGGGGCCGACTCTTGGCCCGCCTGCGGCTGCCCCGCCGCTGCCCGCGGCCAGCATGGGGCCCTGCTGCAGCGGGCCACGGAGGGAGGGCTGGCTTCGTCCTGTCCTCGGGCGGGTGGCCAGCGTGGGTAAGGGTGTCAGGGCCCTTGTCTGAATCTGCCTTGTCCCCGCCGCCCCTGCCTGAACATTCAGATTCTGAAAGCGAGGAGGACCTCATTCAGAATCTTGCCAGGCAGCTGGCCCAAATAGGGGACGGCATGGACCGCAGCATCCCCCCGAGGCTGGTGAATCACCTGGCGATGCAGTTTATGAACGCGAACCTGTTGGAGGAAGTAAGTGAGGGGTGACACACGGGTGCCTTTTCGGGGTGAGTGGGAAGGTGAGGGCTGTTTCAGTGATCAGTGGAACCAACAGGGCCTGGCCAGTGTCTGGCTAGGTGACTCAGTCCATGGTGTTGGATCTGGTGCTTTAACAAGATAATTAGAAATAGTCAAAGCATGGTTAATTGTCTCTCAGAAGCATTAAGTTAGTTGACATTTAGGAAACCTGAGTCAGAGTTAAGAGTTTAGACATAAAAGCCTCTAAAAAGATAAACAAAGTATATGTATGTGACTCTTCCAGAGATAACTTATTGTTTCTTCAGTTTTAGGGACTTGAATAAAAATGCCAATAGAGAGCTTTAAATCACTTATTTTAAAAGTGACATTTTAGCCTGGTGCTCTTCTTGGTGTCGTGGTTATAATCGGTACGCAGATGCTTACTGAGCTGCCACTTGCCCGGCACTGTGGGGTAGAAGATTGGCCCAAGGCACTGTGTCCCTCCTGGAGAAACTTAGCAGGAAAGAGAACCACGTACTCCAAGGCCGTCAAATACGTGTCTGTGGTGACAGGAGTTTAGAGGGGAGAAAGGTTCCATTCTTTTACTTCTACCAACTGTAAACGCAGGTGCCCTCACTAGCTAGAAACTTAGCCAGGCTTCAGGTCTCAGCAGGTCGAGCCTGCAGTCTCCCGGGGGTATTGTCAGTCTAGTGCTCCCTCCCTTGGGCTGTCCCCAGCAGTGTAGAGCACAGAGGCCTCTAGCAGGGCCTTGAGACCTCTCCCACAGCATTAGCTTGATTCTGCGTGTGAGTCATAAGCTTGGTCCTTCCCAGTCCATCGGTCTCTGGTCTGCTCTTCCACAACATGGGGATGTCACATGGTGCCCCTTCCTTCCCCTCCTTCAGGTCTGCGCCAGTAAGATGGGCCACAGAGGAGATAGTTAACTGATTCTTGAGTTTAAGTGCCTTAGGGGCAGGGAATGACTTAGGCTCCTTGCATTCCCTCAGTGTCTAGTAGTGGCACACTAAACTTGTATTTGGTTAATGAGCACCCACTCCAGGGAGGATCTCTGCCTTCCCTTTCCATTGCCTCGGGAAACAAAATAGTTTCTCCTTTTCTATACTTAGCATCCTTAGCTACTAAGTCAGTACCTCCCTCTGGAGCTTCCTTATCACTGCAAAGTGTTTCTCCTTTGAGAGGGAAGACTTGATAAACCAGGTTCTGGATGCCCCTCTGTCTTTACCTGTCTTACCCTGTACAGGACAGAAGGGGGCACATGGCCACCGCCCTGGAGCAGCTGATGCAGACTTGCCCTGCAGACTTGGAGCAGGAGAAGGCCACGCTGGTGCTGACCATGCTGCTGGCCAAAAAGGTGGCTGATCACACGCCGTCCTTGCTCCATGATGTCTTTCGCACGACAGTGAATTTTATTAACCAGAACCTGCTCACCTATGTGAGGAACTTGGCCAGAAACGTAAGAACCGGTGAAGTCACCCCTTGGCATTCCCTCGAGTCTGCTTGGTCTCTGCCCGCTGCCCATGCCCACTTCCCCGTGCCTGAGCTCTGGACACCCATCCCTGCCCTCCCTGCTGCTGGCGGCCAGCTGCAGGAGGCTGTCACAAACCTTCCTGCCTGGGTAGGGAGGCGGGGCTTTGGCTTCACGAGCAAGAAAGCTCTATGGTAGAGGTGGCAACAGATACCTCCTGTCTTTTTGCACTTTATCAGCTTTATGCTTAAGATATGTTCCCTCAGAGTGCGGCAAGGCCCACACACACCCTTGCTGGGACCCTGCCCCGAGCAGGGCACGCGAACGTGGGAGGAAGCGGCTGGGCAGCCCAACCCAAGCTTCCTCAGGGCACTGTCACCCTCCCTTGGCACAAAAATCAGTGAGTGTAAATTCTTAAACAACATGCTGGCCGGGCGCGGTGGCTCACGCCTGTAATCCTAGCACTCTGGGAGGCTGAGGTGGGCGGATCGTCTGAGCTCAGGAGTTCGAAACCAGCCTGAGCAAGAGCGAGACCCCATCTCTACTAAAAAATAGAAAGAAATTAATTGGCCAACTAAAATATAGAAAAAATTAGCCGGGCATGGTGGCGCATGCCTGTAGTCCCAGCTACTTGTGAGGCTGAGGCAGAAGGATCGCCTGAGCCCAGGAGTTTGAGGTTGCTATGAGGTAGGCTGACACCACGGCACTCTAGCCAGGGCAACAGAGTGAGACTCTGTCTCAAAAAAAAAAAAAAACATAGATTGGATCCCAGAACTGAAAGGGAACATGAGTAGGAAAATAAATGAAATCTGAATCACTTCTGTACTTTAGTTCATAGGAATGAACCAAGGTTAATTTCTTACTTTTGTTTGTTTTGAGACAGCATCTTGCTCTGT